>CM061047.1:70146634-70256660 GCA_030762985.1 Adelphocoris suturalis
TAAGTATTAGACATGAAGTATCTAAGTATTTACGTCACTTAGATTTAAGTATCTAGATAAAAATCTAAGTATTTATACTAAAGTTTCCTCGTAAAGTCAAGCAGTTCAAGTGGATTTTTTTCCTCAAACGATCTTTTAGATTTTTCCCTCCACGAGGAAAATCCTCCTACCGCTCTCGGATTCCCTCCGCTGCCCCCTTCGCCACACCCCGCCGTCACCCACAGGGTCATTGGCGGGTCGTGAGAGCCGAAGATGAACCCCCCCCCCTCGTCATCCTTAGGTCTTCCTTAGATCCTCGCGGGGGCCTTTCCGTCCCTAGCGAAGGCAACAATGGGCCGGAAGAACTTTCCATTAGACGCGATCTGGTGCTACACTTTCTTGGGAGCCGGCGTATTAAACCGTCATAACAGTTTCCGGTCCGACTCTCGACCCCCCTCACACCCCCTGCATAGTCGAACCTAAGGAACCTCCAGATTCCCCTCAATATTCCCTCCAACCTTCCTTCTCACTCCCACCTACACCACCACGTATCTCGCCAACCTTTTCCCCCCTCATTTTCCAATCACCCCCCCCCCCCCTAACCCCCCTGATTTCCCCCCCTCTCGTTCCGTCCCAACGAAACTGCCGTCCTCGCCTCCTGTTTTCCCGTTTGTCCCCCCAGTGCGAATCCAATCTAAGGAAATTTTTTCCCTCTTCATCTATAAGGAGGCCCCGCCAAGCCTAACAACTGAATGTTCTTTTAACGGTTTTCAGTTATGAGCCCGGATGTTCTGAATTCTGCTCCAAGATAAGCTCAGATTCTCTGAATTCTGAATTAAAATAAACCCAGTTTTCTCAACTCTCGAACAAAAAGAAATATTCAACGAATAATTCAAACATACCCTGCAGTTTTATGACAGATACTTTTATGCAGTTTGCGACAATCTTCCGATTGTAGTATTCAAAATTCTTGGATTTCTATAGTATATTTCAATCTTTTGGTGTAATCTTGGGACTCAGGTGAAATAATTAGAACAAGATTTCAATCAGTGGGATAATCTTTTACGCTTTTCTTTATATCGCTCCAAAAGAAAGGTAATCAGGAGGTTTTTTCTATCTAGCATGTCGGTTGATTAGTTTCTTATATTCACTTCATTTAAAGACGATAGAAATATCGCAGGAGGGAGAGAGAGAGAGAGAGAGAGAGAGAGAGAGAGAGATGCGGGATAGCAATTAATTAGGTATTAGTATAAACAATTGGAGTTTATATAATATTATTGCAATTAACGCAAAATGTAAGAGAAAAGTAGATTCACCGTGACAGGTGCACGTTGGGGATACCCACGGGCACGTCGTTCCATTGAACGAATCACTGTAACAGTTTTTGATAGCTTTTACAAGTTTGATAACGCATAATAGAATTTTCGGTTAACAATCATGCGCATAGACGTAAATGGAGAAAGAATTATGAGTCAATTCCTCACAATCCTGATTAACTTCGTTAAAACTATTACAGCTCCGTGGAAAACTCTTTAATTTTTAGTAGCTGAGAGAGGTTAAGGGGACCCAGACAAAAAAAATTAAAAAAAAAAATTGATTTTTTATTGGGTTTTTATTGTTTCAAAACTACATTATTCAACAGACATTTCCATTTATGAATTTTAAATTCGGATGAATATAACTCGAGATATTCAATTTCAAACTTATTAACCTCCGGTGTCGTAGGATGGCGCACCCGCTTCCTCTTCAGCAAATCGGTCCTTCAGTTTCTGCTGCGTTCCTGACGTGATTCTTTGGTATCCCAGCTTAGCTCTCTTCTCTTCATCTTTTACTCTTATCCTGTCAAGTTGTTCCAGGGCAGCCACACATTGTTTTCCAGGATCAATGCCGAGATTCTGTAGGATCATGCATCGGGTTACATGGCCTCTGTTGTACGAGGCTACTGCGTCATAGGCACCCAGTTTCAATCTTTTCAGTTGTACGAATGTAGTTTTGGGCAACTTATACCAGAAAACTGAATTGAAAGCTTCATTTGGACTCCGGGTTTTTCCATGAAGACATTTTTGGAGTAAATCAGGATGGGAAAGATCTTGGATTATTGGTTTTATCTGCTGCATGACAACTGCTGGCAAGTGAAAATGCTTATCATGAAGGTAAGGCACTTTATATTTGCACCAACTGTCTTTCCCCTTTGGGCAAAACTCATGTGATGGCTTTTTATCAGTGGACAAAATGTGTGGGAACATCACCCAGATAGCTTTCCTCATCTTTGCTTCGCTCTCGAGGTTATCTCTTATAGCTTTTCCGTAATACTGCTGGACTTTGTTGATGCTTTCATCTGTCAATCGACTTCTTCCACCCAATGGTTTGTTGTCACTCAATCTGGTTCCAGACAGCTTTGCTTTCAACGTACTCAATGTTTTCCAACCCTTTTTTGTATATGGCTTATACATTTTTGCTTCACTATTGGATGGTCATTCCCATATGGATTTAGTAAAAAAAAAAAAACTCCTTTTAATAGCAGATTAATATTTATAATGAGGTCTTTGCCATACAATTGGTAATTAACAATTCATTTTCAATTAGTCTTCAATTGTTAAAACAATGTGACATAATATAGTACGATAATTCACGAAATATCGCTCATACGATCATGCTGAACAAGTAAATGAAAACTAGAAGTTATATTCATTCTGACACCGTTTTATGCAGAGAGGATATCACTTATTAAATTACACGAGAAACACTGAGAGCTTGAGATTCGTAGAAACATGTCCTCCAAGAGAAGCGAAACCGCTCCAGAAGACGAGCTATTTAATGTGAGTGTTTAGTTTCTTTCTCACACTCTCCGACTGGCAGGCAGCGTACGAGTACAAAGAAGAAGAAAAAACTCAAGGGTTTGCGTAATTCGAAAATCGCACACAAAGTGAGTCGGGGGTCGCATTTCTCCCGGTGACCCGACGGACTGCCGATGTCATGTGAAAGGTCATCACATTGCTGGCTGAAAAATGAGATTAGTCGCTGGAACGGTGTGTTTACGTTGGACAAGTCCTGCTCTTGAAATAGCTGGCACGTACTCGTCGTTTTGATGGGGTCTCGGACTTTTCATCTGATTTCGCATAAGGTGATTTCGCATAAACAGTGTTTTTTACAAACGACTCTGAGTGATTTAAAACAGCAGAAAACGTCTGCCAAGTTGGATGTGGTTCCTAAACTATGTGCTTCCTCATTTAACTATCATGAATGTATAGATCAATGAAAAGTTTTGAAAGATCTTGAAAAACTCCGTAGCGAAAAAGAGTAAATCAAGAAGTAGCGTGAAATGTCATAATTGGTCAATTAAGAAACGAAAAAATTTGAGGTGTGGCTTAAACTAAAAAAAAAAGTGAAAAAAAGCAGAATGACCTGATGAGTTGAAAACAACGAAATAGGTAACCGCATATTCGCTGAAAATTTCATCAAAATGAGAAGAAAACTGTGGAAATTAAGGTCATTACAAGTATTTCATCGAGGTGTAACAATAGTAAAAAACCCTTTCAGGTTTACAGTAAGAAAGGGCCTCAAGGCCCTATGAAACGCTGATTTGTTAAATAAAACTTTCAATCTCTCTCTCTCTCTCTCTCTCTCTCTCTCTCTCTCTCTCTCTCTGGGTTTTTTCATGATCAGAATGAGGGTTCTACTTACAAATAATAAAACGCTGCAAATTATTTCACAAAGGTTTATTATTTCTTCAATTGAGTATGATCATAGTTTTAGTTGGCTAGCGTACGTCATAAGGCCCGTCCAGACTCCTCGGCGTGTCCTATTTCGAGTTACCACAACCTATACTTCTATAATTATATACGCATGTTTATATTTCTCGATTTGAGCTCCTATCTATTCAAATATGACCTTGAAAAAAACATATATTCATGCCTCGAAGGAACGCCGGCGCCGTACCCGCCACAAGGTGCCGCGGCACCGGTGCCTCCTCTCACTCCACCCCCGCTCACCACCCCTCACCACCCACCGTGACCCCCTGCCAAGCGTGCCAGGCGTGAGCGCGTAGAAAAAGACACTTTTTCGCCCGTTTTTGGCCCATAGCATCTATGCGAGTAAAGCGATCGGGATGGTTAAACGTTAGGACCAACTAGACCCTAAATGGAGTCTATGTGCGAAAGAACGAGTTTTTTAAGTTAATTCTTAGGCCTTTTATGGCCCGGTCGGCGAACGGCGGACGGCGAACGGCGAACGGCGGACGGCGGACGGCGAACGGCGGACGGCGGACGGACATTTCAAATTTGGATTCTACGTACCTTGAAACGTAAAGTGACAAAGTTTGAGGGGGGGTTATAAAAATTTTTTGCTACACGATCACATAGGCTTATTATTGGAAATAATAAACCAATAAATCACTTATCTGACCCATTTGCATACTCTATGTGCCGCGTTCCTTGCTCATCCCTTGACTACCAGTTTAGTGAGTCAATTCTTCACGGATATCAAAAAGGGTTGCCAGTGGTCCGGTTTTAGACCGGACAGTCCGGCTTTTTATCAAGGCTTCCAGGCAAAAACTGCTCTGGACGCCAAATGTCCGGTTTTTCTTGAAAGAGCGAATAATTACCGGCTTTATGATTTTTAAAAACGCACCTTCTCCAGTACTCCAGTCGACTGTATTCGTCAAGCTAAACATGATTGCGAGCATGATAACACTTCTTTCATGATAACACTTCTTCCCTTGCCACGGTTTTTTCTAATTCCAGCTAAAATGTCCACCAATTTGAATGTTGAACAAACCTTTCAAAAGCTTATTGAGGAAGTTTTTGTGAGATTCGATTATCTTCAGAATTTTTTTGGGCAAGTAAAACTTGAAGTTTCCCGGGTTTTTAGAAATATTTATTTCTCATACAGTTCATATTTTAGATAGCGGTATGATATTTAGATGAGATTTTTCGAGAATCAAAAGACACTCTTCTATTATAAAATTTAACGCTGATAAAAAAATAAATAAATAAAAAAATCTTCAAAATCTAATTTGGCTGAGTTGAAGTAGCGAAACATGGTTATAATACAAAAAGAAAGCGGTTTCTATGAAAGGCTCTTCTAAAAATCGAATATTTCGAATAGATTGAGATGAATAATTTACTCCAATCTTGAACTATCGAGAGTTCTACTCCATTTTCGAACTAGCTTAATAAATACACTGCTAAGGAAATGGCACATGAGCTTCCTCGTGCCACGATGGGCACAATCACTGGTAGTACCGTACGATTCGTATGGAACCTCAAGTGACTCTACCGGGATCATCTCTGAAAATTTGAACAAAATCCGATAAAATTAACTTAGCTGTGACCGTAACTAAAACATCACTTTCGCGCATGCGCCTAGCGTACCACTGCTGATGATCGCAAAGAATGTGATACGGGACCTCAAGAAACCTTGCCCGCATCATCCCTGAAAATCTGACCGAAATCCATTCACAATTGCCTGAGTTATGACCGAAACAAGAAAATTTTGTTTGCACCTGCGCAGAGGCTACCGTTGATTTGATCATGACGGAACTGATAGGGCACCATGTAGAGCTATACCCGCACGATCCCTAAAAATATGAAGAAAATGGCATCAAAATTGTGGAAATTACGGCTGTTGTAAGGACCGTAACAAGAATATTTCGTTCACGCATGCGCAGAGCGTACCGCTAATGCAATTATGATGATTGTCTCATGGGACCTCAAGGGATCTTACCCACATCATCCCTGAAAATCTGACCGAAATCCGTTCAACATTGACCGAGTTATGACCGTCACAAGGAATTTACGTTAGCGCCTGCGCAGAAGCTACCGTTGATTCCATCATGATGAAGTTTATAGGGGACCATCTAGAGCTTAACCAGCACGATCCCTGAAAATTTGGTTAAAATCGGATCAAAATTGTGGAAGTTATGGCTGTTACAAGGAAATGTGGACGGACAGACAGACAGACAGACAGACTCGGAACCAAATTTGTCCAGGAGGCTCTGAAACGCAAAATGCGAGTGGAAATTTTGATTTTGGAGCAAAAAAATGTTTTTCATTTCGAAAGTGAAAACAAAGCTTCCGCTGCCTTGCAGTCTCGGAAGCAAAAAGAAGGAAAAGAAGAATTACCGTGTTTTCAGAAGTTGCCGATGTTGGTGAGGATTTGTTGAAAGAAATTGGCGCAGTTGTGGTTTGATTGCCTCCACATGAATTCGCAAAAATAGAATGCACATGAATTCGCACAAATAGATCAGAATGCTGTGTATAGGTTGGTGGTCTGGATGCTCGCAAGCTCGCATCTCAAAATTACATAACATCAAGCAGTCAATCCCTTAGTAAGAATACAGATTAGTTGGACATGTAGGTCAGAATGATGTGTATACTTTGGCGGTCTGGATGCTCGCAAGCTCGCATATCAATAATACATAACATAACATAACATAACATAATCTAAGTAAGAAGTAATGCCTAGAAACATCGGGCCGGCGTGTTGAAGACAAATTGACTTGGGGGGGGGTTATAACGGAAAAGTACCCCATTTGGCAGGGTATTGAACGTAACTCTACAATGAGATGTACCTATGTCAGTAGTTTATTGAGTATGTCAGTAGTTTATTGTGTTCGCATGAAACTTACATGACAGTTATGTTATTTAATGAGTATTTTCAGTATGCCCATCATTGTAGTGTCCGGTTTTTTTGCCCCATTCCACCTAGTAACCCTGATATCAACACATCTCGGGTCGTTGTTAACCCAACGTCGACCACGTGGGGTCCAGGTGGACCCCATGCACACCTTTCCCCCCCTCCCTTACAGCCACTTTGCCCCTCACTGCCTGCTCCTCGAGTAGCTTCCTACTCAGTACTGCTCCAGAGGTTGGCGAGGTAGCAATGGTCCTCCAGGATAGTGTAACTTTTGAATTCATTTCTGTTTGATGAAAACCGTTGTTGGAGTCTGAGTAGACCCCACTTGGACTTCCGTGAAAAAAAATTTCGGCACATTCACTCACATGTTTTGTCTTAATTTTCAATCGTTTGAGCATACATGCGTAGTGGTTACTTAGTTCTCCTGTTTGCACCATGGAAAAAACTGGGAATGTGAATCAGTCGTTTTTTATCCATACTAGTAGACATTGAAGTGGAGGACGAAATCTTGTCTAACGAGGACTCAGTGTCCGACGAGTTCTTTGTTGTGAAAACATGAAAAATACCAATCGCAATGTGACTGCAAACAATTGGTTCACGTCATACGTATTAGCGGAGGTGCCCCCTAAATGTAAATTCACTTTCGTAGGCACCATGCAAAAAGGCAATATGAAAAGGCAATTTTTGAAAAAGTTCTGTGTTGGCTGAAGTTCCGTATTTTATTGAAAAACAATGGGCCTTCTTCGAGTTTATATGCCTAAATAGTTGACTAAAGTTTATATTTCGTTCTGATATAAATAAAAGACTTGAACGTTTTGCTTTTTATTCCTTTCTCTTGCGTTTTTGGTTTTCTTAGATGAGGAAATTCTTTGGCCCATGTAATTTCGGAGCTACAAGCTGCAACTTTGCTACCATAGACACGATATTAGGAGACTATCCTCGTAGACACCTCAGAATTGATTGCATGATGTTTTGACGCTAGTCCCATGCAACAATAGGGCGGCACAGCCAGAAATGTGAGTGGGGTCCTGGTGGACCCCACGTGGGCGACTATTATTCTAGCTCCCACGTGGTCGACGCAGGGTTAACTGGCGGTGGCCAATGGTCGTTCGCATTTGGTTACAAAGAATCGCCCAATTATTCAGGTCGAAGCCAAGACAAAAGACTCGACCGGCGGGAGATCAATGGGACAGGAGGCAGATCCAGGAGCGGTAAAAGGGAGCTTGGTAGGTTACCTACCTACTCCTCCCGCAAGGGGCCCGCGAGGGGTCCTGGCTGTACGCTTCGGAGAACATATTCTCTCCGGTAGGTTTTTCTGGTGGACCAGCGTGGGAGACAATGGACGGATATGATGTTCTTAATATCTGACCAGGCGAGGGATGTGGAATCACACTAATCGGGTGAGCTCCTCTGGGGGGATTTCACAGCTGCACGCTTCACTTGAAACCGTGCGGGTTCTCGCGAGGGTTTCCCGCTTTTTGGAATGCGAGTAGAAAAAACAACGGTAGCGAAACACCAAAGTACTTTCCAAACACAATTTCAATTCACGTGGGGGCAACAATATTGGCGTCACCCTGTCAAACCATGAACATACCATTTTCAATAGTCTGTTCATTCTATTTTATTTCTTGCAGCAGCCTAATATTTGTTACATTTGTTCGATATTAAGTATACCGTTGAAACATCATACTTCAAAAAACATTTATTTTTTTCATTTTTGTCATGAATCTCCTGTTCCAGGCTCCATGCCTCCTCCCCAAAACTCCTCTTCTCTTTCGCCAGTGCCGCCAATATAATTTTTATTCCCTTATAGTTGGCTATACTGCCTATGCATCCCTCCCCGCTTCAAGGGACCGGCTGCCATATTCAACCCATCAAGATTCGCTTCCTGTCTTTTGTCCAAGTACCATCTATTGCTTTCTATTCGATTTGAGCCTAATAAGCCATCTCGCCACCTTTATTTAATTTCAATCAGCCACGTGCTATTTTTATTTTTACTTTTTTCACTGTTAGTGAAGGTGTTCAATTTCTTGTGGAATAGCCACCTGAGTTTTCCCTCATAGGTGAAGTACCAGGTTCGTGCCTAATTAAGTTAATTTAATTTTCTATCCTTTTTTATCTTTGTTCTTTTCCCCTTTTCTCATTTTAGGTTAATTTACCTTATTTTAATTGAGGTTCTGATTTTTCCTTTTTTATTTTTTACTGCGTATTTCTGCTTTTGTCTATTCAACAAGTACAGTTAATTTGCCCCTTATTTTTCTATTTTTATTTTACTACCTTTGATATACCTTGACTTGTTGTAAGGTCCTTTGTTTTAATATTTTCAGAATCAAGAGAGTTCTGGTAGCAGAGCTGCTTACATGGTAGCTAAATTCTAGTTGCCATAGCTTATTTGGTAGCTAGAGCGTGAGAACAATAAATTGCTCCTCTAGTTATTACATGGTAAACAGAGCGTTTCTCTGTTTATTACATTTTCATTATCTCAATAATTTTTTAACACAGAATGTGTTTTAGCCATGGACTAACTAGCCGAAAATGGAACGCGGGATGGTAACGAAATGTGTGACGGATGATTTTCACGTACAACCGAGTCGTTGCTAGGGATATGGTACTTCGTCGTTTTTCATCCCACAAAATTCGTTGACCATTCGTTCGAAAGCTCTCGATTTATCCAACAATATTATGTTAACTACTGCGAAGTGCGTGTCCAACAAACTGAGTTATGAGCATGGTTATATAAATAATTGTTTACACACAGGTGATCATTCTCAATAATTGATATTGTGAACATGATTGCAACCGCTTGTTAATTTCTGATGATTTCATTGAGCTTGTGTTTCGATGATTTGATTCATAGCAGGTGATCTGAGTATTACGAAAACGGTTTGATTTGTGAAGCGGAGGTTAAATAATTTGAATAGGTAATTTCTATACTTTACACTCTAGGAAGCTGTAATTTCGTTTGTAGCCTCTTTAGGACATTTACTTGACGATGCTCAGGGTCCGGATCAGATGTGTGGCTCTTAAAGCTAATTTCTATGCTTTACACTCTAGGAAGCTGTAATTTCGTATGTAGCCTCTTTAGGACATTTACTTGACGATGCTCAGGGTCCGGATCAGATGTGTGGCTCTTAAAGCTAATTTCTATGCTTTACATTCTAGGAAGCTGTAATTTCGTATGTAGCCTCTTTAGGACATTTACTTGACGATGTCCAGGGTCCGGATCAGATGAGTGGCTTTTAAAGCTAATTTCTATACTTTACACTCTAGGAAGCTGTAATTTCGTATGTAGCCTGTTTAGGACATTTACTTGATAAATCGCTCTTGATTTATCACGAATTTATTTCGTATTAGCGAATTTTTGAAGAAAATTAAGCTATTGCTCTCGCGTCAAAATTTGTGGAATGTGAATTTTTGAAAAACTTTTATGCAGAAATCCGTTTCAGGCTATTCTGAATCATATTCTGAAGTTTAACGCATTTTTTTATGTATGTATGTATGTATGTATGTATATATGTATATATGTATATATGTATGTATGTATGTATGTATGTGTCATTCCAGACGATAACTGTCCGTAGAATTGTGCTAGAAACTTCAAACAAATTTTAAAATGTTAAGGACACAAAACGAAAGTTCAAGTTCGTTGGCCAGCATGATCGGATTACATCTTCGGGTTGAAATTTTTAAAAATGTAATAAAAAATTTCAAAATAGCCTGTTTATTGCGATTTGTTGTGCGAAATAATTTTTTCAGCATACTAACATGTGGTATATTCGGAATCAGCGTAAAATTTCCTATAAGAATATGTATCAAGTTTTCAAAAATTTTAAAGTTGAAAAATCAGTCAAAAATCGAAATAATGCCGTTCGTTAGTTGTAAAAATCGGTAATATTTGCATGAAACATTGTCCAAATTCAGATTGTCTTTAAATCTACAAGATTAGTTTAATAATAATAAAGTATGAGTACCTCCTAATTATTTTTAATAATTTGATTCCATGTTTGTCTATCAAAATCATAAACTAAAATTTCTCTACACGATCAATAGCGACTGAAATGTCGAAGATTTCCTCAAAAATTCGCTCATGGGGTCATGCTGCATGACTGGACTTTTTTTTTTCGTAGTTTCATACTATAACTATATAAATTGATGTTATAAATGAATAGTAAACAATGACGCTTGTTTGGTTGTCATTCGGTTGCGCGACAACGCAAACACATTCTGTGTTTCAATAATTTCGTCCGAGTATGTAAATAGAGGTAACCGGGGGTCCAGGGGGCTTGCCCCCTGGCGAGGCGCGGAGCGCCGAGTTTTAATGAATCTTTTTTATCCGTCCAAACAATCAAACTCCTACAAATTTACTGATATGATTATCAAGAAAATCTCAGTTTCCTTGAGCGTAATTTTCGAACTTGAACTTCGTGACAGTTCCCATCAGAATCCAAGAGAATGCGCGTCCGTCGCTATCGCAGCGGGCGTCATTGTCAAGTTCTTGAAATGCTGCGTTTGACGATAGATGGGGATCCGAAAACCGGAAAACCAATCACGCACTCCACTGGCGAATCGGAGGAAGATAAAATAAGGGGTACAGTGATGACCACTGTTTAGCCTCTAGAGCGGATAAAAAACCCTCAAAAATAGAAAATTACAACTAAGACTAGATCTAGAATAGGCTAATAACTAAATATATGTTAATATATATAATCGCCAAAGTGAAATAAAAACTATGACTAGATTGTACTAAAATATATCACTGAACAGATCACAGTTCGTAGTAGAGCTCAGCGGCTGTCAGGTACGACAACAGGGACTGGACCTTGTCTGGTCCTGATAAAACGTCAACCAACTGAGGGGCCCGATGCTGGGACTCGGAGATCTATGAGGTAATGGCAGTCCTCCAGGAAGTGGTGGATGGACAGATCACCCCCAAACCTTCCGCACACAACATCTCGAGCTTATTTCTGCACTATGCAGGCGTCTGTGAGTAAGACAGGTATGGCCAGTGACAACCCAGTTGTCCATTATTCGGTCTCCCCTTGGAAGTTGGGTTACGAATAGGCACCAGGCACAAGTTCTGAAGGACACCACGCAGACCAGTGACCTCACCCTGCCATTGCTCATGCCAGATGGAATCTTTTTGCAAATCAAATTAATCTTTTGGCAAATTTAATTAAACTTTTTACGAATAAATTTTATCTTCTTACAGATAAATTTAATCTTTTTACCAATGAAATTAATCTGTTTGCAAATACTATAAACTGACTTAAAATGTTGTGTTATGGAAAATTGTGTGTATGGTGGCTTAAAATGTTGTGTTATGGACGAATGAAGAATTGAAAAAAGTCCAGTCATGCAGCATGACCCCATTAGCGAATTTTTGAAGAAATCTTCGACATTTCAGTCGCTATTGATCGTGCTGAGAAATTTTAGTTTATGATTTTGATAGACAAACATGGAATCAAATGATTAACACATGCACAGAGTAAACTCATCAGTTGTGATTACATTTTTTTTTTTTTTTTTTTTTTTAAGCACCTACTACCTACGTTTTAAACAGCATGGTTCTAGGATTGGTTATACAGAGATACTTCCATAAGAGTAGTTCAATCTGAATTTGGACAATGTTTCATGCAAATATTACCGATTTTTACAACTAGCGAACGGCATTATTTCGATTTTTGACTGATTTTTCAACTTTGAAATTTTTGAAAACTTGATACATATTCTTATAGGAAATTTTACGCTGATTCCGAATATACCACATGTTAGTATGCTGAAAAAATTATTTCGCACAACAAATCGCAAAAAACAGGCTATTTTGAAATTTTTGACTACATTTTTGAAAATTTCAACCCGAAGATGTAATCCGATCATGCTGGCCAACGAACTTGAACTTTCGTTTTGTGTCCTTAACATTTTAAAATTTGTTTGGAGTTTCTAGCACAATTCTACGGACAGTTATCGTCTGGAATGACACATACATATATACATACATGTATACATACATAAAAAAGTTCCAGTCATGCAGCATGATCGTATGAGCGAATTTTCATAAACTATCTATCGTACTATAGTATGTTAAATTGCATTGAAATTGGAGCAATTTTAGTTGACAGAAATGGTCAAAAACCAATTTTATGGCAAAAAAACTTATTCTAAATAAAATTCCACTGATTCAGAAGGGATTTTTGATTTTTATTTTTTTTTGCAGTTTTTATAGATATTTTAGCAAATTTTAATGACATTTAAGTACGTTTTGCATCATAATTTTGAGCAAAAATTTTTAATGTCCTAGTTAATCGTTGAAAATTTAGTTTTGACAAAAATTCTACAAAAAAATAGAAATTTAACGATTTTTGGCCATTTTTAGTGATTTTTTGGGTACATTTTTCGAAATTTGACCAATTTAATGTGCTCAAAAATTGTTGTCCAACGAACTCATCCTTTCTTTTGAAATGCTTGATTTTTTGGTGAAAGAACGAAGTTTTTATCTCAATTCTATCGAGAGTTATCGTCTGGAATGACACATACATATATATATATATATATACATATATATATATATATATATACATATAAAAAAGCGTTAAAATCCAGGAATCATTTCAGAATGCCTCAAAACAGATTTCGATGAAGAAAATTTTGGAAAATTTTTATTTTTAATTTTTTAGAGCCATTGCAATAGCTTCATTTTCTAAGAAAATTCGCTAAAATGCGTTAAACTTCAGAATATGATTCAGAATAGCCTAAAACGGATTTGTGCATAAAATTTTTTCAAAAATTCACATTCTACAAATTTTGAGGCGAGAGCAATAGCTCAATTTTCTTCAAAAATTCGCTAAAAGATTAAATATAATTGTAAAAAGTTTAATCAAATTGGCCAAAAGATTGATTTGATTTGCAAAAAGATTAACTCTATTTGCAAATACGATATATTGACCGGTGTTCAACTTCATCCGACGCTCGAAAGAAAACTAAAACTATGGGATTGCATTTGGAAAGTACATTACTATGATTCGAGTGAGCGAAGCTGTAAAGGGTTGATTTTCTTAATCGAGCATCTCAGAGGAAACTCTTCACCTTCAAACGCGCTCCCGTTAACCTTCGGAATCGAAATTTCATTCCGGAACCCGAAAAGGATTCGCTTCAAAAATGAATCGAATAAAGAGACACGTCCGTCTTGAAAACTGTTGAAGGAAGATTGCTTCATGAAATGTATTTATTTGGCGCGAGAACCCAAAGGAGTTTTCAAGTAGGAAGAGAAGGACTCCGAAAACCCTTTTAAACCTTATATCCCTTTCGTGGAAAAGGGCGGACCAGGGAGTAACGAGTTTACGCGATGGGAATTCCAATTCCAATTCGTTGAGTTTAACTTGCTTTGAGGAGCCAAAGCCTTGGTAGGCGGAGACGGGGGCACCACCTCCAATAACCCATCGACTAACCAACTTGCTAAGGTAAACATATTACTTGTTTTTTGCCTAACAGAAGGCTAAATGAACTCGATAGGAACTGAGGAAAGGAGAAGACAGGAAAAAAACACTAAATGATTAAAAGGTAGAAATAACTGTTGGTTTTATTCTATTTTATTTTATTTTTTTCAAGTATATCGTTACTTAAATTTTAATGAAGCTGAGAGTAAAGGAGTCACTGAAACGAGCGGTTCATCATTATATTTAATCAGTTCGGTTATCCTTCCATCAGTTTATAAAAATATCGTTAATTGAGCCTTTAGCGGAGGCTGAGCGGTGTAAGATATCTGGAATCTGGGTTCTACTCCCAACTGAGAGAACAAGCTGTAGGAACAAGCTCTAGAGAATGAGGCTGTAAATTCACATGCGTGATCAAATAATCCCTCCCTGTGGTGTCGAAATACAATCAATTTTTTAGTTTTCATCAGCTACTTGCAGAAATATGTTGTTCAAAGAAGATCCGTTGCCCAGTTGGATACACAAATGGCGCTCTCATAGTTTTATAAGCTCAACAGACACAGATTCCAGCTGTTCAGCTCGATAATCACGGCTGGCAAAGTAACATGTACGTTCTAAGCTAGGTTTTATGGTGACTTTCGTGCGATGAAGGATCCATCCCAATCGTTGGATGATCAAATCGTTTTCTTTAGCTCTATGAAAATTTTTTCTTTAGCCCTAAAACACACCATTGGAGTGTCGGATACCCCAACCCGATTTCAAACTTCTGCTGCTTGAAAAAACATAACCCAGCGAGATCTAGAGGCCATGTAAATAAAGGAAACGACGAAGTACCATTTCCCTAGCAACGACTCGGTTGTAAGCGGAAATCATCAGAAACTAAGTTAAACCATAATTTTGATGTAAACTTAGTAAAGTAAGCGGAAATCATCAGAAATGCTTGCATACGAGTCTGCAACACATTGGGACATTTTCATGTGTGTTTTCTTATTATTTCCTTATCATTAGGGAAAAAACTGGATTCTAGAGCCACTCAGCTGATCTGTAATCGGTCAGTTGTGTTCAGAAGTCCCTCAAGGGGCTACATACCAAATCTCAGATTCGTGGGATCATTAGGGAAAAAACTGGATTCTAGAGCCACTCAGCTGATCTGTAATCGGTCAGTTGTGTTCAGAAGTCCCTCAAGGGGCTACATACCAAATCTCAGATTCGTGGGATCATTAGGGAAAAAACTGGATTCTAGAGCCACTCAGCTGATCTGGGATCGGTCAGTTGCGTTCAGAAGTCCCTCAAGGGGCTACATACCAAATCTCAGAATCGTGGGATCATTAGGGAAAAAACTGGATTCAAGAGCCACTCAGCTGATGTGGGATCGGTCAGTTGTGTTCAGAAGTCCCTCAAGGGGCTACATACCAAATCTCAGAATCGTGGGATCATTAGGGAAAAAACTGGTTTCTAGAGCCACTCAGCTGATCTGGGATCGGTCAGTTGTGTTCAGAAGTCCCTCAAGGGCCCACATACCAAATCTCAGAATCGTGGGATCATTAGGGAAAAAACTGGATTCTAGAGCCACTCAGCTGATCTTGGATCGGTCAGTTGTGTTCAGAAGTCCCTCAAGGGGCTACATACCAAATCTCAGAATCGTGGGATCATTAGGGAAAAAACTGGTTTCTAGAGCCACTCAGCTGATCTGGGATAAGTCAGTTGCGTTCAGAAGTCCCTCAAGGGGCTACATACCGAATCTCAGAATCGTGGGATCATTAGGGAAAAAACTGGATTCTAGAGCCACTCAGCTGATCTGGGATCGGTCAGTTGTGTTCAGAAGTCCCTCAAGGGCCCACATAAGAAATCTCAGAATCGTGGGATCATTAGGGAAAAAACTGGTTTCTAGAGCCACTCAGCTGATCTGGGATCGGTAAGTTGTGTTCAGAAGTCCCTCAAGGGCCCACATAAGAAATCTCAGAATCGTGGGATCATTAGGGAAAAAACTGGTTTCTAGAGCCACTCAGCTGATCTTGGATCGGTCAGTTGTGTTCAGAAGTCCCTCAAGGGGCTACATACCAAATCTCAGAATCGTGGGATCATTAGGGAAAAAACTGGTTTCTAGAGCCACTCAGCTGATCTTGGATCGGTCAGTTGTGTTCAGAAGTCCCTCAAGGGGCTACATACCAAATCTCAGAATCGTGGGATCATTAGGGAAAAAACTGGTTTCTAGAGCCACTCAGCTGATCTTGGATCGGTCAGTTGTGTTCAGAAGTCCCTCAAGGGCCCACATACCAAATCTCAGAATCGTGGGATCATTAGGGAAAAAAATGGATTCTAGAGCCACTCAGCTGATCTTGGATCGGTCAGTTGTGTTCAGAAGTCCCTCAAGGGGCTACATACCAAATCTCAGAATCGTGGGATCATTAGGGAAAAAACTGGTTTCTAGAGCCACTCAGCTGATTTGGGATCGGTCAGTTGTGTTCAGAAGTCCCTCAAGGGCCCACATACCAAATCTCAGAATCGTGGGATCATTAGGGGAAAAAATGGATTCTAGAGCCACTCAGCTGATCTTGGATCGGTCAGTTGTGTTCAGAAGTCCCTCAAGGGGCTACATACCAAATCTCAGAATCGTGGGATCATTAGGGAAAAAACTGGTTTCTAGAGCCACTCAGCTGACTTGGGATCGGTCAGTTGTGTTCAGAAGTCCCTCAAGGGCCCACATACCAAATCTCAGAATCGTGGGATCATTAGGTAAAAACGTCATTTCTGATGGTCATAATCATCGTTGTGGCCACTTGGGACAATTTTCGTGAGCAATTTTCGTGAGCAATTTTCGTGAGCAATTATTTTCCGTGACGTTTTTTTAGTTTATGTGCCAAAGCAAAGACATGAAAATGTCAATAACTATCAGGATTCCAGCTTACCGAAACTGCCTCCTGACTAATCAGTAACAGTTCTGATTCCGAATAGTTCAAATCAGAAGAGCGTGTGGGGTGTCCGACATCCCAGTGGTGTGTTAACGTGACTCCAAGTTTGAAAGTATTGCTTCCCGTTTTCGACGGATAAGGAACTTGGTGAACGTATTTATATTGAAAATTGAATTTTAAATCGCAAATTACTCATAGAAATTTTCGTTTAAAGCGACCTACTAAAATTAATCCAATGGCAATGCAATTTATAGGGGAACGTTTAGAAGTTAAACCTCCATCTTTGAAAATTTCTCGAAAACTGGTCCATCGGAGATTTGTCTGGGTCGATCAATTTTAGTTTGGCGCATGCGCTATAGTTATTACTTAGTCAATCGCAATATAATTCATGGGGAATTTTCCTGAAACATATACACATCTACACCCCGATTTTGAATGAAATCGGACCAATAGGTGTTGAGAAATCGACGTTATAATTAATTAACGTTTAGTTATACGCCGAATTAACGCCGAAAGTTATTGGGCACCGTCTTGAAGCTATCCCGTACTATCCCTAAAAATTCCGTCGAAATCGTTCCATTAGACTCAGAGCTTTGATTGTATCAATCAATATTAGGTTGCGCATACGCAATGTTACTACACTACCAATCGCGGTATAATTTTTAAGGAATTTTTCTAGAACATATATACCCAATTACCTACCGAGCTTGAACGAAATCGGACCAACAGATGATGAGAAATCGACGTTAGAACACAGGCTATTTGTTGATTCGACGGTATTGAAAATTATAGGGAATCGTCTAGGAGCTAACCCGCACAATCCTTGAAAATTTCGCACCCTGGGAGTTATACTGGTATTAGTCCAAAAATGGCAGTTGTGATGTACACTCTACTGTGTACATACTGTGTACATTTTGACGAGCTCTACATGCGGCTAGTATCGGTTTAATCATAGGACAAAAAGTGACCGGTAGAGAACAGGATAAACCAGTATGATTCTGGTCGAAGTCTTCATCTAGCGTCGGGGAAAGGTCGGTCTATGTCAGTCATGTTCCAGCTGTCAACGAACGAAGATGGAAAATTCGGTGTTCATAGTGGTTCATTCCGACATGAATCACTATCAATGCAACAAACCAGGTATTTATCCTTTATTTTTACAGCAATACTGGTCTATTTCAAGAAGTACCGCTATTGAACCAAGGAATATCAAGTGTCTTCGAGTTTTTCACTGTTGTACCGGGACATATTTTCATTTTTTGGACATTGGAAAATTTCATCGGAATCGGACTGAAACTTGGGCATGACAAGGATTTACAACAGACAGAAAGATACGGAACCAAAATTAATTAGCAAGCTCTGAACGCAAAAAGCAAGCAATCATTTTGATTTTGGAGTACAACATGCTTTTACTCCAATCACGAACACAAATCTTCTTTACATTCGGTAGTGAAGAAGCAAAAGGGAACAGAAAGTATTGTATATGACCGTAATTTACAAATTCCTAACCTCTGCTTGGTTTGATCATAATTTTATCATATTTTCATGAATATTCAAGTTCTGTTTCAACATAAACACGAACAATCTCTAACGAGAATTGATAGGTTGAGGTTTGTTAGATATCGGTTTGTGTTACAGTAATGATGTCCCAAAAACTCCGAGTATTCCAACTAAAGAATTTTAATGTGCCAAATGTTTGTTGAAGATTCATAGTCAGTTTATGAATGCCCTTTCAAGTTAAGTTTGAAGGGGAGGTTAACCGTAACGTTAGTCCTGTGGAGGAAAGGGTTTAATGTTACTGCTGGGGTAAGCGTGTATTATAAGCACTTGGAAGTAGAGCTAAGACGTTGTTTGAGGGGGTTGCTAACGATTTGCCCTACGTCCACGGCCCGTTTCCTCCACCTCCGGTGTTCCTAACATCCCCCCTACCGCCACCACTTCTCTCATCCGGCCTGTTCCTGAGGTTTCACTCGCCCAGGGTCCTTTTGCTGGTAAAGGAAAGGGGATAGTTGTTAGCCTTGCGAAAGGGGGAGGCTTCACAGAGTTTGGGAAAGGCGGCCCTCAGGGGGTCTTCCCGGGTCAGCACAAGACGATTTGTTTGCTCCCTTTCCGTCCAGCCCTTCCAATCCTGGGCCCGCCCTGTAGGTCCAGAGTCCTCCCTTTTCCTTCACAAGTTGCACATCTGCCCTTCGGTCATCGTCTGACCGCAAACCCCTTACTTGTTGCCAACCTTGTTTTAAACTTGGAGGCCCCCCTAGGGCCCACACTGCCGTATTGTTTTCCAACTAATGCTCAGTTAGCAACGTCCACATAGCTGCCTCTGCTGATAGCTGTTACCCTAGAACTTGGATGCGTGAAACTTAGTTGAGTGAAAATACTCTTTAACTGAAACAAACTTCGCTTCCAACTGTTACCCCCGCCCTTATTCTCTACAGACTTAATAGAATTTGTACAGGTTGAGAACAAGCAATTTGCAACCAGTACAAACAAGTCTGAAATAATGTAGCAGTCAGATCTTATTCTATATACAGATATTGCGTCGAATTACTTGAATATATACTTAGAATTCTATGCAATAAATAAAAATATATAAATAAATAAATAAAAATAAATAAAATAAATATGTCGCTAATGAAATGGTAGGTATACTTAGTACACCAGAAAGATAGGACCAGGTTCGTTTCAGAATTGCTCACTTCGCTATTCGTTACAAAGAGTATAGAGGATACCTAATCCGCGAGCTATTCGAACCATTAATTAAGGTTGCTAACCTCCTTAGAATCGATTCTACAACTAATTTGCAAAAAATTTTGTGTAGTAGCTTTTTTTTAACTAAAATTTATTTCAATTTAATGATTTTTTTCTCGTGATTTTGACATTACCTCACTAAATTTCCTCACTCTATTTTATGAGATAACTCACTTAATTTTCGTGTAGATTCAAATTTGAGAATACCGTTGGAAAAAGTTATAATTCCTTTCTCCCTGATGTAAATATCCTCAATTCTTCGAAATCGCATGTTTTTAGTCTGTTCTACGTTGATTACATCATCAATGAAATCCCACGTTTTTTAATGGGAAAACCATAAAATCCAGAATCCAAAAGTCCAAAATCTCAGTTTTTCAATGGTATAACAAATTTTAAATGTAATTTTTATAATTAGGGGAAAACCTATGTTTTAATGTTGAAAAACATGGATTTCTTTGAAATCGAGGGTTTTCTTGGCAAAATAATGATCTTTTATGAAAAACGAGTTCAGGGTCGATTTCAACGTATTTTTTTAATGCTGAATCGAATGGTAGCACTTGCAGATCTTCATAATTCCGTTATAATCGAGTTTTACGCTTTAAAACTAACTAGTTTCATCCCTAAAAACACATAAAAGTGAGCACATCAAATTAACTAAACTTTGTGAGCTGAAGTGTAAAACTTGGTTATAATGGAATTCGAGGAGATCTGCAAGTGGTACCGAAAAATACGTAGAAAGGACCCAAACCGTATTTTCCTTGAAGGTAATTTTTCAAGAATACCCTTGATTTCATTAAAAAATCGCGTTTTTCAGTATTAAATTATAGTTTTTTCCCTAAATAGTAGAGTAAAATTAAAATATATTATACGAAGGAAAGCAAAAATTTTGGCCAAATTGTTTCCTTCAAGAACGCGGGTTTCTATCAATGATGTAACCGACGTAGAACGGAATGAAAAACCAGCGATTTCGAAAAACTAAGGAAATTTACTTTCCGCATCAAATTTTTCAATATTGTCATTGAAAAAAAGATAGAGACCGAATTTTGTTTTTTCGAGTCAAATATAGTTTATTTTTCTCAATAAAATTTAGTTTTTCACATTTAAATTTAATCTTTTCCCAATCAAATTCAAGATAGCTTCTGTATTTTCATTTTTAAGTAATTTTCTAACGTTATGCCCATCATATATTATCGTATTAGACTGAGCATGCAGAGCACAGTCCGCTCATAATTATTCACCTACCTAATTACAATTATATTTTCATATTTAAAACACCTGTGCTAACTCTACAATAACCAGAAATGACTGCGCGAATGACATCATCTTCTACCGGCAGTTGCTGGCCAAAATCGGCGTTAAACTTTTTGTAACACACCAACTTTGCCTACGTATATTTTGGTTTCTTTACAAAAATGTGTTATTTGTTCAATAGCTTACAAGAAACTGGTATTACTCCAGCCTAGCAGTTTGAGGTTCTCGAGTTAGTTTAATGGGGCCATGCAGACTAAAATGGGTTAGTCGGAATTATTTTTCTAAATATCTATGAAAATAGTTATAGGTGTAATTTATTATTTCCTATTGTATTATGGGACAGTAGGCACATTTAAAGTTCGTAAAACCAGGTGATGCGTAACACGTATGTATAACGTGTTACAGTTAATTGGAATTCCGGGCTCTCCCGTATTGAAGGGCCTTCTAAATTTTAACTTTTAACTTTTTTAATTTAAATTTGGAATGCGGAACTTTTATGTGTATGAAATTCACACTTCTGACCTCAGATTTGGGTTTAACGCGCTTGAAAACCCCTGGGAGCATTTTCAGCTCAAAAGATCGTTTAGTTTGACTAATAAACGGGTTGGAAAATCATGCGTGACGTAGAAGTTGAAAGGAGCTGAGGGTTCCCTCCAGGCGAGCGGTGGTCGTGACATCATCGTGAAAATACTGGTCACACCCGTCATATAGCACCTTTTTGGAAAGCTTTCATTAAGATCTTATTATTGAGCAAGTAAAAAACAACCAAACAATTTGCCTATTATTACGTATTGTGCGTTTAATTCGTGTGATTGAGAACGAAATGGCAAAGAGTACAACTTTTATGGAATATCCAAGTCCAACAATCCAGTCTTGTTTAGGCGTATCAAACTTTATTCGAGTTATGTATTTTTTACTTTATAGGTGATGAGTTCCTGTATTACAGTAATATCATCAGCATATATGCGCAATAAAGGAATAATAAGGGCTTATTCCATCTAAACTAAACAGCTACCGAGTTAAAGAGAACTTTATGGGAAGTTAGTATGAAAGACAAGGCAGAATTCCGCGCAGTGCTAGTGTTAAATTTTAATGAAAGAAGTTAAAATAAACGTAAAAAGTGGAATCTCCAGCAAAATGAACGCTTTATATTCGCCACATAACCACTTTTAATGGTCATATCCCCACGAATTTAAGACACCGTTAAAAAACTCATTGAGTCTAAATGTTTGAGGAGGTCGGTCTGGGAGGCATGTGCTTTATTATGGCCCGGTGAACCTTCGAGCTTAACGTAGGTATATTAGCGTTTCATCTTTACGGTTGATGGTTGAAGTAACGCGAAGTCGTCCGGCTTGTGATGACAGCTGAAAGCTGGATCGTTAGAAGACGTAATGTCGATAAACCGCACCGCTTTTCAAGTTTTTCTGGAAACTTTCCAAACCATACTTCCTCCTATTTGTAGTCAAGTACAACGAGGTAAGTACGGAGGTGTACTGAATACTTATATGATTTAAAACACCCGATTTATATTTAACTATAAAGCTGGTAACTTTAAATTTCTAACCCTTTTATGAATCGCCTATAACAACGGTGTAGAAATCATTATGAAACTACTTCGTATATGTTGATGGTTTATTTGATAGGCAGACCAAATCTTCCAACTGATTCTCACGGAACTGTGCAGTACGAAAAATGGTCATTGCAATAACTTTATCACAAAGTTTATCATACAAAATTGCGTGTATTGATAAATTATAGGACATGGTTAAATGCCAGAGTTGCCGATACTTAATACTTACAACTAAATTGTTACTAAGAAAGGTCCCATGGGTTGTGGGAAACACCTTGAAAAGACAGAAAAATACTCGATGATACAAACAACACGTTTTTATACAGTGAGCGTTAAAAAAAGGTTTCTCAGCTTTTTAGAGGATTTTCATTTAAAAAAGGAAAAATGAGCTATTGCGTTCACTTAAAATCGTTTTAAATGCCACTTCCCGACGTCCGATTGTGATGAAACTTGGTATGGATGTAATCTGTGACATGGCGAGTTTAAGATGTATCAGGGGCCAGTGACGCATGAGAGGTCATTGATCAGCAGAGCCAAAGCCATTTCGTCTCCTATTCGACGCAGGAAGCTGAAATTCAAGAGGGAAGCTGTAGGGAGAATGCTGAAGACGACTGAGAGGTCATCGGTCAGCTGAAATGCAAAATGCGCTATCATGTGACTCACTTCGTGAGCACTGATCTACTTATTTTAAAAGGGAAAAAAGACCATGGAGATATTTCGTACTTTTATTCTTAAGAACAAGAATACATCGGATAGAAGACCCATGTGTTTTGACATCCTCGAAATCACTTCCAGCGCTCCCCAAGAGGGTGTTCCAAATTCCTGGGCTAGAAAGTACAGGAGAGAAGTTATCTACCTTTATTGCTCGCACAGCTGATCTACCTTCCTCGCAATCCCTTCCACAGGTCTCCGAGAGGTTGTGCACCAGATTTCAGGGTTCTAGGATGTATATGAGATTCGTTATTCATTGCTCACGCATCTAATCCCACATCTTCGAAGTACTTCAACAGGTCCCCTAGAAGCTGTGGTACAAAGTTTCAGGTCTCTATGGATGTACAGGAGAGGAGTTAGCTTTATTGCTCACCCAGCTGAAATGACTTCCTCGAAATCACTTCCAGCGGTACTCAAGAGGTGTGTACCAATTTTCACGGCTCTAGGATTACGGTACCTAGTGAATTTAGTTTTATCGCATAAACAATTGATCTGACTTCCTCGTAACAACTTCCTCGTGTCCCCGAGAGGCTGTGTATCAGGTTTTCGGCCTCTGGCAGTCTATTAAACTTTGGTCTGGTGATAAATAACAATTTGCGAAGGATTTGCGTACCGCAAATAATTTGTGGAAGAAAATGGGACTTGAAAGAGGCTTCCATAACAGAACCTGAGCGAGGTACCTGAGGGTGAATCTATCATGCCCAAGACCAAGTTATGATAGAATATTATATTGGCCAACTGGCATCGATAAACAGGATTCAGGTTTGTGCAGGATTGATTGAGAGCTGTGTAATTAATGAGTCTTGTGGAATTCGAAGCTTACATGCAACATAACGCATAAGCCGCCAGTGAACTCGTACAACTGTATAATAGAAATGTGTAATGGAAAGTCAGTAGGGATTATTATTATTAATATTTATTTATTTATTTTTTACTAAGATTTAAGCCGCACTTCAACCAGAAGGGTCATTAGCGGCATTGAACAAGGTATCTAAATGGACACTGGGAGTGGTACGATTCTAAGGGGAGCCATGTAGCCACCCTTGACTAAAAAGGAGCGCCATCATGAACTCCACTGGCTACAATATTTCGAACAGTTCTTTTATGTACCTACGTACCCATACGAAGCTTTGGCGTTTTCAGTGACAGAGAATTTCAATTTTGCACGGGGTTGATCGCATTAAATGATACAATTACGAATAAACTCATAAGAAATTACTTAAATTCCTCAATTCATGTTTTCAAGCGAATGTACACAACATTTCAACGTCGATTTCCACAGATTAGATACATAAATGAACAATGTAATCAATAGTTTTATTTTTTATTTTTTTCAAGGTTTAAGCAGCACCTCAACCATAAGGGTCATTAGCGGCATTGAACAAGGTGTCTAAAGCCCTAAAGGGACACTGGAAGTGGCACGATTCTATGGGGAGCCATGTTGCCATCCTTGACTAAAAAGGAGCGCCATCGTGGATTCCACTGGCATATCGGAGGGGGGAGAGAGGTGCAGTGATAACCACTGTTTAGCCCCTCAAGTGGATGAAAAAAACCACAAAAATAAAATTACAACTAAGGCTAGATGAAAAATAGGCTAATAACTATATACAATCAGCAAAGTAAAATAAAACCATGACTATATAAATATATCACAGATCAGATATCACAGTACGTAGTAGAGCTCGGCGGCTCTCAGGTACAACAATAGGGATCGGACCTTGTCTGGTACGGATAATACATCATCCCAATGAGGGGGCTGTATGCTTATTAGGTATATGAAGTCCAAATGATCATGATCTTATGTAAGGACTTGATGTAAATAAAAACGTTCGTATCAAGAAATATCAAAACGCTCCGACTTTAATAATGATTACCAAAGTATTCCAAACGTTTTAAGCCCAAGTCTTAACACACTGCGTATATATATATATATATATATATATATATATATATATATATACTTTGGCACAGATGTGCGGAGGAAAATAGAACATATATAAAGATAAATAAAAAGGAAAAACTCACGTTATAATATTTCGGCTTTTGCCTTTGTCAAATAGTAGAGTAGAAGTATATATATATATATATATATATATATATATATATCAAAACGAAAGTTCAAGTTCGTTGGCCAGCATGATCGGTTTACATCTTCGGGTTGGAATTTCCAAAAATGTAGTCAGAAATTTCAAATTTTTTCAGCATACTAACATGTGGTATATTCGGAATCAGCGTAAAATTTTCTATAAGAATATGTATCAAGTTTTCAAAAATTTCAAAGTTGAAAAATCAGTCAAAAATCGAAATAATGCCGTTCGCTAGTTGTAAAAATCGGTAATATTTGCATGAAACATTGTCCAAATTCAGATTGAACTACTCTTATGGGAGTATCCCTGTATAACCAATTTTAGAACCATGCTGTTTAAAACGTAGGTAGTAGGTGCTTTAAAAAAAAAAAAAATGTAATCACAACTGATGAGTTTACTCTGTGTATGTGTTAATAATTTGATTCCATGTTTGTCTATCAAAATCATAAACTAAAATTTCTCAACACGATCAATGGCGACTGAAATGTCGAAGATTTCTTCAAAAATTCGCTCATGGGGTCATGCTGAATGACTGGACTTTTTTAAAAGACTAGATGCAGTTGAGTTGTGAATGTTAGGCCGGGAAACGGTTATCGGCATCGGCCGTCAGCCAACCACGGAGTTTAAATTAGGTTGCGAGGGTGTTTGAATCACAGATGTCAAAACTCTCCCGCATCGATCTCGTTTTAACTTGATCGTTTTTGAAATCAGAGGAAACTAAACGAAAACTCGAGTAAAACACTTGAACTCCGATAATGGTAAATTAGATTTTCGAGCAGTTAACTCGTTTACGTGCTGGGTTTTCTGGGCTGGAGTTTCAGAGTGCATGCACCTCTGAAAATTTTCATTTGTTTCTAAACCGAAGGGTATGGGGAGATGTGGTGGCGTTCGGATAGGAACTAGATATGCACTTTGTTCATTTCCCTTGGACGCCCATGTGGAATACTATCAGAGTGACATCCTTTGAAAACAGACTATGATTGTCAACCCCTCTCGATACCGCGTATTGAAAACTTTAAATTTGAGAAAGCGGAGCGCAGTGGGGGAGGCAGTGACGTCATATGTATCCGGGGAAAATGAGTTTCAAGCTTCGATCCTCACCCCTTCCTCTGATTTCTGCTGCCTGAGATACAATTATCCTTTCGTCGGAGAAGAGGCACTGCCCCCACAGTTTTGTCCCATCATTGATAAAACATGCCAAGTTTCCCCGTGCCTCAACCCCTATTGTTCGCTTTGTCCGACCCCCTCCACCCTGACCCGCCCCATTCTCGAAACAGACCCACTAAACACACGCGAAAGAAATTTCCCTCTTCGGTTTCGTCGCATTGTTCCCAAGTTGGGTCGAAGTCCAGCTGCATATCTGACTGCACTTTGAAACAATGAAACAAATGCTTCCCGGAGTTGTGCTTTTCAAATGCGGAAACACCCCTATCGGCAGCCCCCGCCCTTCCTATTCTTCGTCGCTCTCGTTCATTTTCGCTTTTACCATAAAATGCTGAGTTATTGAAAACCTGCCACAGGTTCCCGGACGGGGAAAATAACGCTCTATCTTCCGAACCAGTTTGCAGTGGAATCGAAAAGAGAAAATATCCGGTGAGAGGCTTCACACCACTTTCCCGACTTTCATTCAAATTAATCGAGTGATATCGGTAAGTATTTTCATGTAATGTATACGGCATTTACACGTAAAGGGAAGTTAGTGAAAAAACGTTGTCTATTTCCACGAAAAATAAAGAGTTACAATGTTAAATCGATTTCGACGGTTAGGCCATCATCAGTAACAAACAATAACTTATGGTAATCGTTTGTTACGGATGACTGTGACTGGGACGGTCATAGGCTTTCGGAATCTTCCCCAAACCTACTCCTTACCGTCAAACTGGCTGCCATTCTCAACGAATAAATAGGTACCTACTAGGTTTTATAAAATTTATAAACTAGGAGATTATAAAATTGTGATGTTTAGATGAAATTAGTTGTGCAAAATTTATATATTTTTAGTTGGTTTTTTTAACTAGTTTTTTGATCAACTTTTTTGGTTTGTTCATACAGCAATTTTTACCTTTCACCCTGTTATGACCTCACGTTACTCAACTTCTGACAGTGTCTAATATATTGACACAGTAGCATTCTTGAGCCCTGATGAAGGTATTAAATATACCGAAAGCTCGGCAATAAGGTAGTTTCAATCAGTGCAGACCTCTATCCTGATCTCTTGACATCAAATAAACTACTGGGGGAAAGCGAAAAACTTCACTATAAAAAAGTAGTACGCGTTGATATGGCAACTGCATTATAACATAATGGGAACTAGTTGGAGATAAAGTGAACCCGTACCAATCCCAACCGAAGTGAGGGAGAATTAAAGTAGCTACTAGAGTAAAAAGTCGTTGAATGTTTTAGCGCATTGTTGAATATTCAAGTCGGCAATTTGTTTATAAGGCGCCGAGTAATCTGCTAGTTATAAATAAAAATTCAAAGATTTAGTCTATACTGATGGCTCGGTGCCTCAAGGACCTCTGCAAAGTCCGATCTGACTCATTCCCTGGTCATAATGAAATAATGAGGGGAGGGGGGGGGGGCAAAGGGAGAAAGAGAGAGAGAGAGAGATATTACCCAATACAAAAAGCTTTAAAGATTGCTTTTGGGGCAGGCAGGGATGAATTATTTCGGGCATGGCATTAGTGGCGTAAGTTTGAGGGTTTCTATACCAAATGCCTAGACTATAGCCTGAATCACGTCCACACAAATATAGACACGTATTCCTCGTAAATTTGGCCAGCATCACACCAGTTCAACCATATCGCACGAACTAGGTGAACTAAGGTAGACCGCGCTTGTCTGCAAAGTAGACCACAAATTACGAATAGACCGCATACTGTAACGGTACCTGAAAATCAAATTCAGTGATTCATGATTGAAGAATGAAAAATAAAAAGAACGAAAAATGTTTTTCAATAAACTATTCTTCATTTTACAGTTATTATTAATTTATTTTGCATTTATCTGTTTCTATCATTCTAAATTTCTTTCCATACAAACCAAACGCATTCCAAAACTATTGTCGGATACCGACTCTCAGTGTATGTAAGATAATGATATTCAATACCCCCCTCCGATATTTCGATACCCGTAACTAAATTTTTATTGCGATTTTGGAGCACTAAAATTATAAACCCATATGTACTAGTTTGGTTTCCAATATGGTTATTTCTTGAGTGGACGAAACCCGGAGAATTTTTGGTGAATTTTTTCTCCTCGGTTTCTGTCAGGTTTCAGTGTCTAGCGATTCACTAGAATCTTCTCGGTGGATAGAATAATCTTAGTATAATCTTAGAATCTAGAATATTAATCTTAGAATATTCTCTCAACAATACAGAGGACAGTCTTCTGAGCTATGGAAACACCAAAGGTTTCTTGGTGATATAGGTTCAGAATATGTTGCATTTAGGTAGAAGTTTTGCATCTCTATATTCTCGTTCTGAATGTTAGAGATCGAGATTCTCTAACTTGAAGGATTCGTCGGCAGTTAAAGATTATTATAAGAAAGTACCTGCATGGAGTTTCGATAACAGACCCAGAAAAACATTTTTAGTCCGAACACATAATATTCAACTCTCTGTGGGCGTTCGGGTGTTGCAAAAGTAGTATTGATGCGAGTATGGTCAGGTTTTATTACTGGCAACGGCTTTTTCTTTTAACGTGCTGCGAAGCGTGAACTTGTCCAGGTAAATGTTGAATTTCCAGCGTTGGCAATGAGAAAAGAGAAGCGAGTTGAGTAATTCTCAAGAGAGTGAAATTTCACGTAGAAGCAAAATGAGGAGGTTGCCGAGCCGAGGGCGGGAGAGTTTTTAATCACCCGGGAACGCGGGAGGGAGGGAAGATAAAGCGATGGCTGTGGTGGAGGGGGGGTGGATGAAGGGGAAGGGACAAAGAGAGAAAGAAGACCGACGAAGGGGGAAAAGAAGCGAGAGTGAGTGAGAAAGAAGCGGTGGAAAAGAAGCGCGAAGAGGGCGGAGGTAAAGTAAAAGGGGATAAAGTGAGGTTGTGAGGGTTAAGGTGGCGAAGGGGTGGGGGAGGGGGTTGAAGCGATGCGAGGAATTAAGAATTAGCTTCTAAGGAAGAAAACCTCCCAAGGAGGAGAGCAGGGCAGGGGCCCTCTCATCCTGCACCCCCTTCCCACATTCTACACCCCCTTTCTACACTCTTCACCCCCTTTCTCCGCAACCCCTCCTTCTTTTCATCTACTATTAAAAGTTATGCACAAGTGAAGAAGAAGGAAGAAGAAAGTGGAAAAGGAGCTACACACTCCACGCAACCCTTTTTTCCCTCGCAACCCTTGCAACGTCTTGGAGGAGGGTGGAAAATCAAGCGCCACCCTCCATATATATATATATACATATATATATATATATATATATATATATAGCCTTGAACAAGGAAACAGGGGAAGGTTGTTTCTCTGTTCTTCCCAGAATTTTAATTTCACTTCAGATTGAAGAGAAAACATTTTAACGAAACAAAAAAGTACAAGAAGGGGTAAATGAAGGAAGGTTCAAAAGGGACGCAAAAGGGGATACGATGAAATTAGACTGGAAAGAGGGAAATTGTGTGGGATGAAGAAATTCGAGCTCGTAAGTCTACTTTCCCCTTGGCGAGTGCATTGTTCCCCTTCGGAGCAAATGGTTTCGCTATTATTTCAAGGATGATTTTTTTAGGGGGGTTTTATGGGTGAGAATCTGAGCTCAGCAGATTAAAGGGGCTGACACTCGTGTAGGGGGGATGAGGAATCATCTTAGGAGCGTCCTCGTCATGTGAGGAGATGACTTTTTGATCCGAGGATTAGTAGCGTGTCGAGGGGAGTCGAAGGAATAGGCGTATGCAGATCATGTCTCCCTAGAGCAGTAATTTGTTGATGGAACGTTCGCAGAGGATCATGGTTTTTAAGGGATTGTGTTTGTGCCTAATGGCGAATGCTCAATAACCTCTGGAAAGAATATTTTGGAAATTGTGGATGTGGTAGGCTCATAAGTTATGTGTTAGGCTCCACAAAGTTAATGCGGGTTACATCTCTCATGAAAAACGTTTGTTAACTGCAAATCGCATCGTTAATTTCATCTGTAACATGCATGATAGTTGCAATTTGTCTATAGGACCTCTGGACTGATCTAAACACCATCTCTGCTAGTACCGATTCTAAGCAATAACGGCGGTGACACATTTACGTAATTGATAATGAAGCATAGAATCTTTACACCTGCATTGTTGGAGTTTGTAATAGATTCAGGGAACCTGGTGTAAATCCAGGTTCTAAACACCATCTCTGCTAGTACCGTTTCTAAGCAATAACTGCGGTGACACATTTACGTAATTTATAATGAAGCATAGAATCTTTACACCTGAATTGTTGGAGTTTGTAATAGATTCAGGGAACCTGGTGTTGGGCGTCCAGGGCCAAAATGCGCACAATACATAACAGAGGAGAGGTGTGACATCCCCTCCCCCTACTAGCGCATAAATGTGCTGCGTTCTGGGAATATCCTTCCCAATCAAACTGGTGAGCCTATCCCCAATCGCAGCAGCTCGAGAACGCGAGAAGAAGCGGCGGTCAACCCAACGCTGAGCAAAAGGTAGACGCACTCTCTCGGAAATGATGGGTACTGTCACACATTCCCCCCTTATATACATACTTGTTGAAGAACAAGTATGTAAAATGAGGACTTTTTTTTTTTTTTTCGTGATTTATTTATTGCAACTGAAACATATACATCTCATCTAGCAATATTACATTTCATGTTAGGCTCACTAAGGGGGGAGGTTTACAGCAAAACCTGGCCCATACTTGTATCAAGTACAGTTAAAAGAACACTGGATTACACTTGCACTATTTGCACAGCACAGTTAGGTCCAGAGGTTTATTTCTCTTGAGTCGCCGAAGTTCTCCTTCGTTGTTTAAAACGTTGAGCATCTCCAGGTTCTCGTGTTTGTGGAGGCGATGTTCGTGCTTCCTTGCATATTTGGCGATAATTTCGGTGACCGTTTCTACCCTCAAGTCTCGATGAATATCATCATTCCGCATGAACCAGGGGGCCTGAACTATACTTCTCAGTATTATATTTTGTCGGGTTTGGATTGTTTTAATATTTGATTTTTTCGCACAACCCCAAAGCTGAATCCCATAGGTCCAGATAGGGCGCAGTATCTGTTTGTATATGAGTAATTTATTGTGTAGTGAGAGATGGGAGTTCCTTCCCATCAACCAGTACATCTTTCTGAACTTGATTTTTAGTTCCTGATTCTTTTTTTCAATGTGATATTTCCAGTCAAGTTTGGAATCAAGGTGCATCCCTAAGTATTTTACAGTGTCAGAGTATGGAATTTTATTTGAGTTGATCTCAACTTCTGGGGCTATGATTTTTCTATTAGTAAAGTTGATATGCACTGACTTTGTTTCATTTAGTTTCATTCTCCACATCTTGGTCCAATTGACAACCTTGTTAGTGGACGTCTGTAGATTGCGAGTTGCAGTTTCAGCGTCATCTCCAACAGAGAGGATGGCAGTATCATCTGCAAAAGTAGCTACAGTTGTGTTTTCCTGTTGTGGAAGATCTCGTGTGTACAGCAGGTAAAGTACTGGGCCCAGGACACTGCCTTGCGGTACCCAATCAAACTGGTGAGCCTATCCCCAATCGCGGCAGCTCGAGAACGCGAGAAGAAGCAGCGGTTAACCCAACGCTGAGCAAAAGGTAGACGCACTCTCTCGGAAATGATGGGTACTGTCACACATTCCCCCCTTATAAACATACTTGTTTGAAGAACAAGTATGTAAAATGTGGACTGACACTAGTATGGGTTCCGATCCAGAAAAGGCCATCTGGGAAACCACAAAGCTGAATAGCTTCCTTCGTAAAGACACAACTGAGATAGTTTTACTGGCAAGGAACTTATACTTCTTGATAAATAGAAGCATTGGCGATTGGTAATAAAATGTGAAAATAAAACAGGATGGATTGCTAATGAATCTTGTTCCGGAATTTTATCTCTTGTTCAGCAAGTAGAATGAATTTCTCATTCGCGCATGCTCAATGATTACCATGGATTCTTAGTATACCTAACGAAATTCATAGTAAATTTCAGTAAACAAATTTATTTCAGATGTGTTAAGGTAATTTTTCAGCGCTAAGGCCAACGTCCACCAAAAACTTTAACGAGTTTAAACTCGAAAAGATTGGAGATTAACGACAGCTCACCGGCTTTCGCCAGAGTGCTGCACGGGCTTAAACTCCTACTAAGGTGGTCCGAGTTTAATTAAACTCTCAAAATCCGGCCAGTTACATTTGCTAATCTCCACCGTTCCCTACAAGAAGAACTGTGAGTTCTTCAATTCCATGTAGATCAGAATGAAGTGTATAGTTTGGTGGTTATAACACGATCACATAACAGTTTGGAAACGTAAATGTGACTTTTCATTTGTGACTCATGAGCTGCTCCGCGTTGAACGGAATTGAAGAACTCACAGTTCTTCTTGTAGGGAACGGTTCCAAGTAGTTGCCGGGGTGGGGGACAAACTTGATCGTTCGAGAAGGTCTCGTGCTAATCTCCGTTAGCCGTGATATCAATATGACTGCATAGCTTTTGTGTGGTGTTGTTATTTCTACCTATAAAAATAATTTTCTAGTAAATCATAATTGTTTTTCTAGCGTACACAAATTCTGAGGTAAGATTTATACCTCCAGTATGCTAGTCATAGAGCTGCAGAGGCCGTTGTTCCCAAGTACTGTACATAGATATATATACCTGGATAGCGAACTGCATTGAGGCGACTCGGCCCCAGAAAGTTGGGAATCCCCAGGCCCTCTACACTTTCCCCCAGCCCTTTCCGGACCCCCACCCTTCCATAACGCTGGCTGGACGGCAAAAGAGCGAGCCCTCGCAGCTAGTCCAATAAGAAACGCCTAATGAAATAAGTAATTTGGCAAATATTTTCTTAATCAAGTTGAGTTCTCTTAAAAAATATCAATATCTAGGTCCCTAATACTAGGTACAAAAAATTAGCAAATTATTTACACCAATAGTGAAGGACTTAGGATATCAAAAAACCATTTGGAAAGGTGGCATAAAATGAATGATTCGTGGGCAAAATAAAACGAATATAATTCAGAGCATACACAAGCTAGTATAAATATGATATTAGTATATGATGATAGTATTGTAGATATTTCCTTACAATATATAATAGGTACACAAAATATAACACAAGATCCTCACAAGATATAGGTAATTCTTACAACGTCTTACAATATTCTTAGTTTCTCTACGCATTATTGAACAATATAATCTTTGTCAACTTCTGTCTGACACCGAGTTTCTTTGGAGTAGCAGCGTCAATCGTGCGATTTTTCGCCAAATGGTGGCATATAACCTTGGCCGATAAATTGCTTATCATTTTAATCAAGGTATACTCATGACTGTTGCCTGCCCACTCTCTTTTTGTCGAATGATTCTTGAATAGTGTCCCTCTAAAGTTAGTGTAGGTATGGCACATCATTTTATTCGCGTCAATTGAAGTAGGTGATTTTGTTTGATAAGTCAAAATTTGGTGGCAAAATTTTACTATTTTAAAAACATCATTGGACGCCCTCAGCAAGCCTCCTTTAGTTACAAAATCGCAAAAATGGGTGTATGGACTCAGGTCGGTTTCGTCTGTTATGAGGAGAGCAACACATTCTCCACATTTTAATTTTTTCTTTATTTTCCGGGCTATGTACCCACTAAGGTAGTACAATATATTATCTTTGAAAAATGAATTTTCGTAATTCTCCAGTATTTCTGATATTATTGAAATATCACTAAGGTCATCACTTTCATTCTCCTTTTCAACAGATTGAATAAAATTGTACGGTAAAATACTCATATTTACATCGTTACGGCATTCATCAAATTCCAGACAGTTGCCATTGACACTTGGCCTTACGCTATTGCGAAACATGAGTTTCCTCAGGGTCCATCTGAACTGTTGAACGTTTGGATTGTCGTTTCTGCCATTACTACCTCTAATACAGGAAAATGTCAATTCTATATGGTCTTGGGAAAATTTGTAAGTTAATAAGTATTCAAAATCCCCACTATTTAATAAATTATCTCGCAGTAGCCGAACAGAATTGATACAAGTCATGAACCCCAAAGCGAATGTTTTCCGAGGATGTTGTAAAATAGGTATACCTTCAATTTTCAACTTTGACAAATAGTGAATAGCATCTAACAACATGTGATCATCAGAATCTTTTTTATCTAACTTTACCGGACTTTTAGAGCCTTTACCGAAGGGATTTCGGCTATTCAAGTAGTCAAATAGGGTGTCCATTTTTCTAATAAATTCTACTGTCGGCATGCTTCCTTCGAATAAAGGATGACGTTCTATGAGGCAAAGATATTCAATGGCATCAGCCACGCTACAACTAATGGTCTGTGCTGCTAACTTCACATTCATTTTACGATTTCGGTAATGAATGTGTTTGTCAGACAGTTCGTTTTTGAACGTCAAACCTTCTTTTTTCTGAAGATCATTCAGGTATTGTATATATTTAAAATTTACTATGCCCTTTTCAGACTCAATTTCTTTTTTGTCCGCTAGTGTGTTACGACATAGTTTCATCATGTGAGCTGGATCGAGCATCACCGTTATATCGTGATCTAAATCATCTAATCTAAAAAATGATTTATCGGGTAATTTGCACCCTAGTAAGTTCAACGCGCGTATGTTTGTGCTTGTGCCATCAAATGTGATATTGGCTACCTTTACCCCTACTTCTTGCAGTTTAAGTATTGCTATTCTTATGAGTTGAGAGAGGTCGATAGCACCGAGTTTATTAATGAAAAAATATCCTACAACACATTTAAAATTTCCTTTAATGGAAACGATCTGAAAAACCAATGCCTCAGTTGCTAGTTCTTCTTCGTTTGCAGATGTTAATCCTCCCATATCAACGTAACCAACGTTTTTACCTTTCTGTGCGTCGAAGATCACTTGTTTACGGATACTCATGCCATCAAAGACCAGGTTTACGTGCTTTAAATATTGCTTTGCGTTCACATTTGTTTTCAAGTAGAGAAACACTTCTTCCAAAAACCCAGGAGCACATTGGAATCGAGAGATCCACTTTCTTAAGGTAGAGGATGAGGCAGACCGAAATTGATAGTTTTCATATAGGTGTAAGCTTTAGGGGAGTAGAAGTATAGTGTCAACGCGAATTCTTTCATTTGTTCACTATACACTTGTTTATGTTTGCTTTTACTTTTATTTTCCACTTTATGCAAAAATAAATGGAGAGGGAGGCCGGAAAAGTTATTTTCAAGTATCTCGATCAAATTCTGCGGCGCATCAAAATTTGTCTTAAGAGTATCAATGATATCTTTCATGTTCTTGATTTTAGAACTTCGACGTTTGAGACGTTTTTTAAGTAGTTTTACCTCTCGGCGTAGTTTACTTTTTGTAGGTGTTCTTGGTACTGCCAAACTGGAATTTAATAAAAACTGAATGTCTGGTATGCTGAAACGTTCTTCATTTTCACTCGATAGAAGTGAAGAAAGCTGAAGATCGCAAGCAGGGAAAGTATCAGGTTCTTCTTCACGTTGAACAGCTGTCAGAGACCCAACCTCAGTTGAAGGGGGTTCCTTTTCTCCCCAGTGAAGAACTGAGGAAGACTCAACATTAGCAGCAGCAGTGATCTCTTCTTCCGAACACTGAACACCTCGCGATAATGATACAGGTTTCAAATGTTGAGGAGGCTCGTCACATTGAACATATTTTGATGCAACGAGCTTCAAATACGGAGGAGCTTCGTTACATTGAACACTTTTGGATGCGAAGGGCTTCAAATGTGGGGGAGGTTCCACACATCGGACAGCTGTGGATTGGTACTTGAACTCCAAAGTGCACTGGTCCATTTGAACTTCTTCTGTTGTTGGTAATTGATGAAGAGGTGAAGCAGATCCTTCTTTCTCCACTGGCACTGCTTCTGGTAACGGGAGTTCAAAATTAGTGGTGACAATCTCTCTCTCATCTCTATCAGGGCTCTGAAAACGAAAAGGAAAACATATATAAAAAATTAGAACTACCTACCTTTGGAAAAACAGGTTTATGGAAAATGCTTATAATTCTACTAACTACTATACTAAACTAAACTAGTATACTATACTACAAAATTATTATTTTTTCAACAGTTGTGGGGTATACATAACGTTGTTATCAAGTACATAACATAGATACATACCTTAGATTTTCGTACTATGATTCTCCTTTTTTTAGGTTGGGAGGTAACCATGTGGGAGGGAAAGTTGAAGATCGTTGGAATTGCATCTTTTCTAAGGGTCCCAGGTTTTTCATATGCGCTTTTGTCAAAGTGCTCACTGCATATTCTAGCATACTTGGAGGGAATGAAATTCTTCCTCCTAGTGGCTAGAATCCATCTTTTCCTGATTTTTTCTTCTACGGGAAAACTATAAAATAAGAAAAATTCACGTGTAAGTACTGTGAGGTGGTCAGCCAGTTTTAAAATTAATTAGCTGCAGATGGCACTCAGTATACATAAATATAATAAAACTATACACAATCAACAATCATCAATCACAACTAATGTTCCTTGTTTTTATATCAGCAGAACTTTATCGTCAGATTTTAATGACACCAAGTTTTATACACAGTTTCAGCATTAACTTATGTTTATAGCATTTTTTTTATTCACTTATTGTAGTTGTGACATTGCATTATTTATTGTTTATTATGAGAAGCTCTTACCAGTAGGTATGCAGAAGTAAATAAATAAAGGTATGTTATCCAATAGTTGAGTAAAACCGTCCTTACTCATAATGACTTCTTTTTTTTAAGTGCCTACCTGCTAATAATAACATCATATTTTTTGGTTTTTGTACTTAGGGTTCTAATTTTGTTGTATATGCCAAATTACATTCAAATCTATCCAAAATATAAGCTGGTAGATCACAGATTCAGAAATAAAATCTACAAAATTACAGCTGATTGCTACATAAATACAAGGGCTTTTGCATTCCATTTTAACATGCTTAAATGTTGTATCATTCACCATAAAATCTTGAATGGATATCCAATAAGACTGATATCATAAATAATTGGTAATTCTAAAACGTCGAATTTTGTAGTACGATGCGTAGACTGTCTAACCACGAATCACTATGTGAAGAATAGAATAGAATAGAAAGAAATGTTTATTCAGCACTCTCGGATGAAAATCCATGAGCAGAGGAGGTCGGACAAAAAATTTACAATTGTGATCCTTAGCACTAAGCTGTAGTTACGTAAACAAACTTTTGAGAAAATTGCATCCAATGCGGATGAAAACTTAGGAAAATAAGCTTGTTACGAGTACAATGATTTGCACACGACAGACACACGACACACACACACACACACACACACACACACACACACACAGACACGGAACCAAAGTTGTTCAGAATGGTCTAAAACGTAAAATGCGAGTGAAAATTTTGATTTTGGAGACCGAAAATTTGTTTTCCCCCAAAACTGAAAATAATGCTTCCTCTACCTTTAGATAGACTCAGAAGCGAAATAGAGCAATCATTAGTGATGTTAATAAAGTAAGAGAAAACATATTACATATTATACCACATTGGAAACAAATTTTTTTTATGGATCTAAATTAACAGAATTATACAGAAAGAATTAGTGCTTTCACTTCTGTCACTTCTCTTAAATAATTTAAGGTTTAGGTGTGTTACTTAATTTTACTAATTTCTCTTCAGTAGGCGTCTAAAGCTATGCAGACTCATTAGGTACCTACCTACCTACCTGTTTCTTTCCTAACCAACCTAATGAAATTCATTAATTGTAGTTAACTATTTATGTGCAAAAATCAAACATAGTTTCAAATCTATATATGACCGAGCAAGGGAGAAGGGAGTTTAACTTGTCAAGGCTTTTTTTCCAAGAGAACGAAAAAACGAAGTTTGGGTCAAAATATTACTTTTTTTGTAATATTTTTTTGGGTCTCAAAACCAAGTATCTCTCTTTCCCCAATAGTTATCACAACTTGAATTTTCTACATTTTTAAAAAATTTAAAAATTTTTTCATTGTAACTGCAGTTTTCCAAGTCTGCTTAAAATTTGCTAGAACCTGCTGAAAATTTTTAGTTTTCGGGCCCGCATTTTTCTAACTTTGGAAAAAATAAATAAAATAAATAAATTTTCATTAAAAAAAATAATTAAATAATTAATTAATTAATTAATTTTATAATTTTCATACATTTTCATAAATTTTGGTTGGGAAATGGTAGAAAAAATCCACAAAAAAAGATTTTGTTCAGCATAATGTGGAGAAAAAAAATATATATATATAAACTTAGATTTGGCAAGTTGAGCTCCCTTTTCTCTTGCACGGTCACATATAAGTACAGTGTATGCATAACATAGTCATAGATCGTTTGTTTTCCGTAACTGTACTAAAAAGCGTAAAATTGTGGGGCCCTGGTGCCGTTATTCAGTGAACCCATTTGGAGGAGCGAAGCCTCGAGTTTCGATAGTAAATTTGCCATGAACGGGGTTTATTAATTATAGAACAGTGATCTGCGTAGTATGGCTACCTAATACAGAAATGATAAACCTTTGTGTAATAATTTGCAGCGTTTTTTCTCTCATTCCTACTGCCTGCAGATATACTTACTGTACCTGCTGATGATGACCAGTGAGTTACAACAACTCTGAGATTTCATCAGTTCGAATTAGGAGTAATTGGAGCCGGGCAATTAAGAGAGCGCTATCAGAGCCCCAAGGCATTGTTTGTGTAAATTATCCTCGTATAGGTACAGCCTTGTTGACGACAAAACCACTTTCGCATGCAGGCACCGTGTGATTGTTTGAAGAAAGGACTTTTACCTCGAGTCCCGATGAGGAGATAGCACCGCTATATTCGGTGGACGTCATCTCCTATTTGAGTAGTGTGGAACAAGCACAACAAAGAAAATTGTTTATATTGTCCGCAGGCACAATTACCCCTGGGCATGAGTGCGGTACATTAAAGGGAATGCTATTAGTGGAGGTTACGAGGAGGACGGCGTATTACGGTTCAATCGGGAGTCAACAATTATTGTGGGTGAACATGCTGTGGACCGTTTTTGGAGCGAAGTTTATGAGAGTATTTAAAAATAAAAGGTCAAGAACGTTGGAGAGGTCTACGTGAAAATTGTTAACTGGAATAATTATTTACAGGGGGCTCCATTACTACGTGACTTGAGGACGTGATAGATAAGTGTTGGAGAATGTAAAATTACGTACCTACTTAGCCTACGTACGTATCTATCTTACGTACCTTCTTATCTACGAAGCATTATCTAGATAATTGAATATAAAATTTAGAAAATTGTTCTGGGTACTCGGTAGGTATCCTGAGCTCTCTTTATACAACAAACTGCTAATACCTATACAAGCAATTTCTGAAACCTGTTTGGGCATATGGTATCCAGCTCTGGGGGTGTTCCAAAAAATCGAACGTCAAGATTATACAAACCTTCCAGAATAAGGTACTAAGGAGCATTGGACAACACCCCTTATGTGCGTAACGACGACCTCCGTAGTGATCTGAAAATGAAAACCGTCAGTGAAGTGATCAAGCTACATGCGATTAAACACGAACATCGGCTTCATAGACATACCTACAAACCCCGAAGTTCTTCGTCTCCTCGACAACTCCAACGTCGTTCGGCGGCTTGACAGGATCAAACCTTTGGACTTAAGGGACATCTTGTTGCACAGTGAAGTGTTCGTTTCTCTTAAGAGAATAGCCATCGGGCTATTAACTCTACAAACTGTTTTTTATAGCATGCAAGTAAATTAACTTGTTGGGCCCATGCTCAGTTATTATATGATACTTTTTTCTCTTAATAAATATCAATTGGAAAAAGAAATTTTTTTTCTACGTTCTAATATATTTAATTGGGTTTTTAAGTTAATTTTATGAATAAAATAGTTATTTTGTTCAACTATGATATATTGTAGTTGATAAAACAATAAAAACCTAAACTTGATTTTTTTTTGGCCAGAACCGGAATGCGAGTACCCTTAACTGGGAATCAAGGGGGGGCTCCATTGTCCATTACTACGTGGCTTGAGGACGTGACGCTTTTATGTGATAGATTAGTGTTGGAGAATGTGAAATTACGTACCTACTTACCGTACGTACGTCTCTATCTTGCGTACCTACTTATCTACGTAGCAATAAAAACCTAAACTTGATTTTTTTTATTAGAACCGGGATGCGAGTACCCTTAACTAGGAATCAAAAGAGGCTCCATTGTCCATTACTACGTGACTTGAGGTCGAGTGTTGGAGAATTTAATTTTACGTTCCTATAAGCCTACCTACCTACGTATCTATCTTACATACCTACTTATCTACGTAGCATTTTCAAAGTACATTCTAATATATTTAATTGGTTTTGTAAGTTAATTTTATGAATAAAATAGTTATTTTGTTCAACTATGATATATTGTAGATATGAAACAATAAAAACCTAAACTTGATTTTTTTGACCAGAACCGGAATGCGAGTACCCTTAACTAGGAATCAAAGGGGGCTACATTGTCCATTACTACGTGATTTGAGGACGTGACGCAAATTATGTTATATATAGATCAGTGTTGGAGAAAGTAAAATTACGTTCCTACTAAGCCTACCTACGTATCTATCTTACGTACACCTACTTATCTACGTAGCATTTTCTAGGTACCTTCTAATATATTTAATTGGTTTTGTAAGTTAATTTTATGAATAAAATAGTTTATGATATATTGTAGTTGATAAAACAATAAAAACCTAAACTAGATTTTTTTGACGAGAAACGGAATGCGAGTATCCTTAACTAGGAATCAAAGAGGGCTAAATTGTCCATTACTACGTGGCTTGAGGACGTAACGCAAATTACGTGATAAATTAGTGTTGGAGAATGTGAAATTACGTACCTACTTAGCCTACGGACGTATCTACCTTACGTACCTACTTATCTACGTAGCTCGTAGAATATTCTAGGTACCTTCTAATATATTTAATTGGTTTTGTAAATTCATTTTACGAATAAAATAGTTATTTTATTTTATACAAATAACTGCATGAAATATAGACGTTTCCTCCCATTGTAGCGCTCTATGCACCTCTGGAAGCCCTACCTTGAGATTAAAATTAATTGACTTCTGCCGATTGGATTTTCAAAATTCTAACGACAGTATTACTGTAATATATTGTAGTTGATAAAGCAATAAAAACCTTAAATTGATATTTTTTGACCAAAACCGGAATGCGAGTACCCTTAATTGGGATTAATTTTTCACAAGGGGCTCAGTTACTACGTGACTTGAGGACGTGACGCAAATTACATAATAGATTAGAGGTTGGAGAATGGTTAATTACGTAGTGACAGTTGAAAAGCCCCCGTCTGTCAATAGTCCTTAGTGAAACAAACAAAACAAAACAAGAATTATTAAATTCGGAGGAGTAGTTTCAGAGAAAAATGCACGCAAACTTAAAAAAGAACACAACTTTAAGTACTTGTAGCGAAGTACGTAAATTAGCAATGTTGATCCCCCCCTTAGTATTGTTCATCAACATCTTAACTGTTGAGCTATCAACCATTTTTAATCGTCTTCTGTGTTTTAAACCACACAGTGGCGTTTATAAAAATGAAATGCTCGAGGATTAATAAGGCGTGCTGTTTCATTTAATTAAATTAATTTATCTTCTGCGCCCGTAAAATTATATTTAGATAATGTATAATACCTATAACTTCGTTTAATAATTAAAGACAAGTGTTCTGCGTAGAAGGATTATCCAATACAAAAATAGTTAGCCTTTGCGTAATAATTTGTACTGTTTTTAAAAGGGGAGTCAGTCCGAAAAACAGCCATTCTCACTAACGCCTCTGTGTGGTGTGGACATAAAATTTCAGGAGATGCCCAACAAAATTGAAATTATTGAGGTAAAATTAATCGCCAACCTACTCTTCACTTGTCCATTCATCGGTGGCAAAAGTTATAATAAACTCGATTTTGCCAAATGATAATTCAATTGGAATTATATCAGCTGATATGATGGTCATAGTTACGAGACCCTCTCGAACGATCAAGTTTGTCCCCCACCCCGGCAACTTCTTGGAACCGTTCCCTACAAGAAGAACTGTGAGTTCTTCAATTCCGTTCAACGCGGAGCAGCTCATGAGTCACAAATGAAAAGTCACATTTACTTTTCTAAACTGTTATGTGATCGTGTTATGAGACCACGAAACTATTCACTTCATTCTGATCTACATATCCAACTAATCTGCATTTTTACTAAGGGATTGACTACTTGATGTTATGCATTTTTGAGATGCGAGCTTGCGAGCATCCAGACCACCAAACTATACACTTCATTCTGACCTACATGTCCACTAAACAGGTTGAACGGAATTGAAGAACTCACAGTTCTTCTTGTAGGGAACGGTTCCAAGTAGTTGCCGGGGTGGGAGACAAACTTGATCGTTCTAGAGAGTCTCGTGTCATATTTTAGCTTTTTACTTTGTTTAGCCAGTTGCAATTCATTCCCGTGTTGATGTATTTTTTCCTGTGAAAATTCTAGCCCTTAGGCAAAGCAAAAGGATGAGCTTACATCGATCCTGGTGGTTTCATTTGATTCTTTGGGATGATATCTATGAATGACATTTACAATATTTATGATCAAAAGTGGTGCCAATATTACTGGTACTTCCCAGGCCGATGTTTGGTCTTGGTATTGGAGAAAAGCTTCGGAAGGTGCACGGAAGAACTTTAATATTTGATTGTTTGATTCTACGTATCTTGAAATGTAAACAACTAATTTTAGGGTGGAGGGGGGTTAAATTTGTTGTCTTAGTCGATTATTATTGTGAATAATCAATCTAAATCTTTGTACACAAACCTATTCTAAAGATTGATTAATAAATTAAATAAAGTTGACCCAACTCATCTCCTTTTTCAAAACCTTTAATTTTCACGTATTATTTCTGTTGTAACCCACATAAGGTGAGGAGCTTAACACCCAATATGTCCAAATCGATATACTCGTACCTACTATTGTACCTAGACAGCTATTGTTACGTGCAGAGGCAATTATAAATGGTGGATGTTTCATTTACATTCATTGACTCCTTCCCAATATGTGTCTTTGTCCAATAATTACGTTTAAGACAATAAATTATTAACACTACCTACGAGTAAATGAACGTAGGTGGGATATCTGGAACAGAAATAATAAACCTTTATGTATTAATTTGCTTTTTTTTTCTTTTTTTTTTATGTCCTCATTCTGTGGTAGTCAACATGGAAACCCATAAACACCATTTCCAGACGTATCCCACATAATCTTGGAGTGCCCTGCACTCACCTATCGCAGATTAGAACTCTGTGGGGCACAAGCCTCAATGAAGACTATTCGAAGCAAACAATTAATCAAAGGACTCATATCCCTCACCGGAGGGCTGAATCTCTTTGATTAACCGCAAAACTTTCAGAAAAATACAATAAGCCTCCAGGCTTCCGTGCTTGGGGACCAAAATAACCACACCATGAGAGTTTAGCTATACATCTACTATCTCCAAATAACTATCTCCAAATAATACGGGATTCAATTCTTGCTGAATTGTAAAATTTGGTTCATGAGATTTCCGACAAGTTCGCTTGGGAAAGTCAATAACATTTATACCCCTTCCTCCGTACGTCATATTTCAATATTTATGCAATCATCGTGTTTCCCAGAGTGCCTGATGCGATCGTTTCAAACACATCTAATAACTCGTACTCGTCTTCTTGCAAGTTATTTGTTTTCTCCGCGAGTCAATGAGAAAGGGGCCTTTACGGATTCGATTCGTTTAAGAAAAAAGTCTACAGACATATTTTCCCGCTCCCCTCCCCCGACTTTAAAAGGCGGACGAAGAAAATATTTTCCTTGGGAAGAAAGGAAAGGCAATCGCATTAAAGGAAGGTTTTAACTCAAAAAACGCACGAACAGGGGAAAAAAATCCGGATGCGAGTAGAAAGCGTGATGGGGAGGGGGTGAGATTTTTTCTCGAGTCTTGGAGATGTTGTTAGACAAAATATAAGAGCTTTGAGAATAAGGGGGAGGATTTTAAGTTATCCCTGAAGAAAGAGAGATGTGTGGAAACAAAAGGAGATTGTCATAAATTGGTGGAAGTGAGAAAGATATTTTTTCGCCTCCGTTTCCAATTTAAAAAAAAAAAGAGGGAAAAAAATAACAACGCTGATAGGATGTATGGGGAGAGAGAGAGAGAGAGTTTCGTCTAACAGATTCCGTGAAAAGCTCATAAGAGTTAATGGGGCAGGCGGTGGAAGGTTGAAGGGGATTTTCATCGGTAGCTTATATGTAGGAGGGGTAGGAAACAATGGAAACGCGCTCGCATCTCCGCGCGTCCAAAACCCCGTGAAATAATTCAGATATTCCGGGCGGTTGAGAGCGAGTGAGAGATGGGGGCTAATCCATCCGAGGCTCCCTCCGCCAAGATTCCCGAGTCGTTTGCAGTCTCCTGGTTTTTGATTAAGGGCGAGTGAGGAAAAAAAGGGAGTTATTTCCCTCGAGGTGAGCGGAATAATTAATTATCGAAATTGAGAGGAGTGCGGAGTGTGAGGATGCAGCGAATGTTATTCCCGGGGTAATGAACCTTGAAAATTTGGGATGGCTTACGCGATCAGCAGTTGCAAGATATAACTCAAAACCTTGGGAATAGCTATCAGAAACCGTACGTTGCAGTAATGGAGAAATTAATATTCGAGGCACGGGTAACATGATATGAAAGGAAAGCAGCTGCATAAATGTGGCTGCTTGAGTGAATGGATTTAATGGATCCAAAAGACGTTAGCTGAGTTTCTAGCACCTCAAGTTCATGAACTTTTCGGAACTGGTTGGGCGCCGAACCTTATGCGCACGTGAATCGTGTTCCAAGCGTTTTGAGTTCAGGAACTCAACACTCGCTAAGGTGTTCCCACCGCATCGGGTTCATGAACTTTTCAGACCTGCTCGGGGATAGGGTTGAGAACTCGAACTGAAGGAAACCTTTCTGAACCTTCCAAAAATCTCATTTCACCGTGAACCCTCACGCTAAATACTTGCCTTGCCTTGTCATTTGCCTGCTTGATGGTCGTTGCGTTATCGTTTTTCACATCTCTTTTGTTCCTCGCTTGTGTTGCACTTTATTTACGTCATGAATCTTAATAGAATAGCGGGGCTCTCCCTAGAAGATTCTGATACGGAAGTGTATGCTTCCGTTACCGATTGGGAGTGGGTCCTTAGTTCTGATGAAGAGGAGGAGTTAGATGAGCAGGATAGATGCACACTTTAAAAGTAGGCAAGTATTTTTAAATAAATAAGTTTATCCATTAGTAATAATGGATAAACGTAAAAATGAGCAAATGAGGGAATGTCGCTCACATAAATAACCGTGAAGAGGTTTTCACGTTACTAAATACGACGCTAGCGCTGGTTGGTGCATTGAGTGTCAGGTGAACTATAGTGTTCCCACCGACGGGTTCTTGAACCTAAAAGTTTCGTGAACTCGTGGAACCCGTCTGAACTCAGACGGGTGCTTGGAACACGGCTGTTGAGTTGTGAATTTATCATTTGAATTAAGCCTGTATATGGACAAGAACCTTCTTTGGGCACTAAACAGTAACCTCCCACCTAATAGCCTGAAGACCTATTACATATTTGCTGGACATTCTGCCCATAGTCCTAAGCCAGACATACGCCCGTAGCACTAATTACCAGCCACCTAGCCCGTAGCACCAACCACCTAATGGCCAAACCTAATACTAATGTGGCTTGAATAAAATTTTACTAAATGGTAAACTGAATGAATAAACTGAATAAGTAAACAACCAGATCAAAAATGCCGTAACGTGAAAGTACGAAGTGCAAACTTGAACGAGATGTGAAGAAGGTGTATACAGGGTGTTTCTTAAAGGATGGATATGTATTTTTATCTCCGTTATTTGAAGGGTTTGAAAAAACTTCAAGCGGTAACCCCCCTTCATTTTTATGGGGAATTCAAATATGCGCGGAAATGCGTGATCCGCGCATCAACTTTGTTTTTTGTGCGTATTGCGTACGGGAACCCCCATTTTTATTGCAGATTCGGATTTCACGTGAAATTTCACGAAGAAAAGACCCATCACTCGATTTTTTAAATGCTTGCAAACGGGCACAATTCCGCTCCAAAAGTGCGCAATCCCGCTGTAAAATGCAAAAATTGTGAGTTTTTGAAGATATTCATTCGCCACTTGTAATTCATGATTTTGGGGTATTTTTTCGTGCTGAACCTCGTAATGATGTTCATTTATTGATATTTGCAACGCCAACTTGGGAAAACACCAAAAGCTTCGTGCTGAATGGAAATGAGTAAGATAAGAGAATTTTTGGCCGATTTTTCAGTGTTTTCCCAAGTTGGTGTTGCGAATATCAATACATTATCGCCATTTCGAGGTTCAGCGTGAAAAACTACCCCATAATCACGTATTAAATGAGTAAATTGAATATCTTCAAAATTCAGTATTTCACAATTTTTGCACTTTGAGAGCGGAATTGCGCATTTTTAGAGCGGAATTGCGCCCGTTTGCGCACACTTAACAAATCCAATGATGGGTCATTTCTTCATGAAATTTCACGTAGAATTCGAATGTGCGATAAAAAATGAGGGTTACCATTTGAAAAATCAAAGTTGATGCGCGGATCACGCATTTCCGCGCATGCGCGATGCTTTCAAATGTGATGTTTGAATTCCGCATAAAAAATGAAGGGGGTTACCGCTTGGAGTTTTTTCCAACCCTTCAAATAACGGAGATAAAAATACATATCCGTCCTTTAAGAGCACTGCGGCCATGTAGCTCCCATAAGGAATGGTTGTTTTCCCGAGTTGATAGAGTGATCCGATTGAGGATCTTTAGCAATCCGGTGAGCAGAAGTAATTCATCAACAAAGTCACAGCTGAGGGTTTTTCTATTCACTGGAGTTTATTCCTTTTATCGCATCTTTGACGGATGTCTTCTTAGATCTCACGCCCTGTATGGTTGTTCGCTAGTTGATAGGTCAGGTTCTAGACCTTGTTTATTGAGGGAACTAAATAATTACTATGTTCTAGACCTATTGACAAGACACGACAAGATACGACAAGACATGTCTTAAATGATTTGATTTCACTTTTTTTTTCTAGATTTCGTCTTGCCATCCCATCACTGCACCGACACTATCTGCCGGCAATGACTTGACTTGCGTATGCTGCTAATTATGACTTGGTGCTGCTGAATATTTCCAACCGCTTCAAAACCCAGCTCGCCTGCTGGATAGTAAAGAAATAAGCATCCCTTGGTTGGGGTTTGAATCGGGAGAGCCTAATATAATGTATGCCTAATAACCAGAGCAAGAACCCGGATATTATTGTCATCAAGTCCAATAGGTATACCCTAGATTACAAGGTTTTCAGTGGCAACGTTGAAATGGAGCAGACATGGTGGGCTAAGATAAATTAGAAGAATGACAGAAATGACCTACGGCAACCAAAATGCAAGCTAAAAGGAGTAGGGACTACGTGATGATATCAAGGTCATGGCCACGAACGTGGCCGTTGGCGTGGGGTATGGTGTGGGAACAGTTCCACGGAGTTACTCAAGTTGGGAAACTCGGGAAGCATTCTTTGTGATATCTCCACCCATGCCCATTGAGGTTCTTACCTTAAATGACGATAATTTTATAGAGCCACTCAGTTTCATTTCTCTCTTCACCACTTTAGATGTACGTAGCTTATGCAATATGTAGCTTTATTATTGATTTGGTCTTATCTGCATTCTCACTGTTCAACGATCACTAACTCAGCATATATACTCATAAGATCGATCCGTCTCACTCAACTGATTCAGAGCCTTGATCCAGCTGATCCGAGCTGATCCAGTTATTTCCTCCTGATTCTGAAAAAAATACTCGTGCCTCACCTTTAGAAGGTAATGTTCCAAAACATCTTCTCACTATTGAATATGTAACGCGGATTGCGTTATCCAGTCATCCCATTCCAGAAACAATCCTTCGTAAAATATTGTCTTATCGATTGAGATGTTCCACATTCTGAATTTCTCATCATGAAGATTCATAAATTTTCGTATTTTCTTTGGACCATGCTTTAATTCGCTCAAACTGCGTTCGTTATTCAAAGCTTTGAAAAGAGCGACCTTATAGAGCGAGTGAGGTTTTCTTTTTGTTAATTTTCTCATGTCGGATGTAGACTCGGTCCTTGCACGAAACTGTGTCCACTTACGGTTCATTAAGCGGCCGTCGCTTGAGATAACATTTCTATAACGAGATCCCGGGGAATATTTATGAACGCTAAATCAAATTTCAGCCCGGAGAATAATGAACGGGGTCGACTTGTACTTGAAACAACCTTTTCTCTCCGCCGGTCTGGAAAACACGAGTGGTTTGATGAAATAACAAAGAATAATAAGCGAAGAAATTTTTCGTACTAATTGAGGCGAGAGGGTTAGGATGGAGGAGTAGGGGGAACACAATAGGATGGATGTGGTGATTGCGATAGAGCGCGGATGGCGAGGGGGTTGTAGTGGGGGGAGCCTATAAAAATATTCCGAAGCGGGACCCATATAACCTCTGATAAGAAAACTAATGAGGGGGTAGTGGAGCTGTTTGATCAATATGCGAGAAAAACGGGAGAAGGGGCCAGCACGTGATGAAGGGACGTACCCTCGCACAGACGCACGCACTTACGTGAATTTCTTCTTTTTTTTCTTCTTTAGGAATGTGCACAAGTAGCATAGTTATACATCATGCGTACGCGGGTGCTATTCATAGCGGTTGCGGTGAAAAGGCGGTGGCGAAATAAAAGGAGTTTTTTTCTTTTGTTGCTTAGATATACACCTAACTCGAAAGGGGGGGGGGGGGGGGGGGTCTCTTTCAAAGCAGAAAGCGAATGAAGATACTCATCTACCGAGTGTGAAACACGAATGAGCCGCGAAGAGATGAATAAGCCGTACTGGTTTGCTTTAACCACGTTCGTGAGTGGATACGAGCGTTATACGACCTACGTACCAACTCAGCGTTTAATTTTGTTATTGCCATTTGTTCGGAATGAATAATAAAAAAATGAAATAGAACATTCAAAAATTAATGTACGAAATTATGCTAAAAAATTGAACTTCATTAAATTTTTTTTTTAAAAATCTATAAAATAGCAAAAAATAGCCTAAAATCCAAAATCTCTTTTTGAATAGAAGAGTATCATTTAGAATACTTTTTTTTCCATAAAATTAATTACTAACATTTTCTTTTCACTCATAAATCTCCAATTTCTATACAACTTGACATATACAAAAAAAAAAAAGACACTTTCGCCCGTTTTTGGCCCATAGCATCTATGCGAGTAAAGCGATCGGGATGGTTAAACGTTAGGACCAACTAGACCCCAAGTGGAGTCTATGTGCGAAAGAACAGATTTTTTAAGTCAAATCTAAGGCCTCTTATGGCCCGTACGGCGGACGGCGAACGGCGGACGGCGGACGGCGAACGGCGGACGGCGGACGGACATTTCAAATTTGGATTCTACGCACCTTGAAACGTAAAGTGACAAAGTTTGAGGGGGGGTTATAAAAAAAAGTTGCTGTCATGCAGCATGATCGTATGGGCAGATTTTTTTAAATTATCATACAATATTATGTTACATAGTTTTGAAAATTTAGGACTTGAGTGAAAGGAAATTTTTAATTATCGGTTTCATGGAAAAAAAAACTCGTTCTATACAAAATACGGCGGTTCAAAAAAGATTTAAAATAATAATAATAATAATAATTTTAGTGAAATACAGATTAGTTGGACGAATAGATCGAAATTACGTGTGAAAATCTGTATTGTAAGCAGAAATACGATGCAAAATACTTGGAGCCGTGTTCGGATCGAACCCAAGACCTTCCATTCAATAATCAAGAATGCTAGCCACTGGACCATGGTGGAACAAGTGATGGGACGGAATTCACTTCACAGGATAAAATAACCTAATACTTAAAAGGAACAGTATTCCGAATCACAATCTACCTAAGAATACCTGCTACTCACTCCTACAAGAATGATGAGATGGAATGGAGGAGTGGGTACCATAGCAGAAGGGGCTGGGGCTTTTAATCAGGTAGGAAATAACATCATCACGAATCATTCTGTTCCATTCACAGTCTAGTAGCAGTTTCGTACAGCCTATTCATAGCATGAGAGAAGAGATAGGAAGGGAAAGTTATCAGTTTCGAACCTGTTATTTTTTATTTCCCAGCCTAATAAATTTTGAGTAAACTACTTACTTGTAGGTACCTAGCTCGCACATAACCTACTCGCATAATTTATATACAGCTACGTTCCTTGATTTAGAGACTTCTTTGACAGTGTGATCAGATGTACCAGAAACTTAGTCTATACCTCAATTTGATACTCAAACCAAATCCAAAAGCGGGAATTTTTTGAAAAAGGATTTAAATCCTTCGTAAGTTTACGAACCTAATAACCGTTTTGTTAGGTAAAAACGGTCCTTGACATCAAGCCGAGGGGTGGAGTAGGAGGTTTTTCCTAACTTTTAGCACTATTCAATCGCAGGTTAGGGAGAGAATTCACAGGTAAATGGGGGTCTAAATAGCTGGCTACAAATCACACTGTTATTGAAATCACCTATTACAGAAACCTATTATTTCAAAGTAGCAGTATCAAGAGAACCTGCTACTGTATCGCCCACCACTAGGAGGAACCTGTCAGCGTATGAACAGTCACATTACTTCGCTACTCAATAGGGAATGCTCTTGAAGGGGTGTTGTAAAAACGACGGTTGAATTGGGCCCATGTTCAGTTCGGAGGCAGTGTCGAATTGGGCCCACACATCTACAATCATGACCTACAAAATGGAATGCTAGTATCCACCTTAGTTTTAAATAGGTACATTCAAACTTCACACTGATCATTCTGACCTAAATTTCCAACAAGTCTGAATTTTTACTAAGGGATTGACTACTTGATGTTACGAATTCTTGAGATGCGAGCTTGCCAGCATCCAGACCACCAAACGTTTTTTCGTGTTATAGTGAAGTTTTATTGTATTTATTTGCTTACATTGTGTTTTAGTTTTTAATTCTATCGTACGTTAATATAAAAACGAATGTCTGATCACTTAACAAAACTAATTTTGCCTGATCACATAACTATTGATAAATGTTGCCCGACTGACCAGGGGCCCAATTCAATCCCGACCCTTTGAGAGTTGACGGTAATCCGCCTAGTAATAGGAATGTTTTGACCATGGGCCCAAATCGACCGTGTCCTTTGAAGGACGCCCTAAGAGCGCTTTGAAACCCCCCGCCTCTGGGCTCAAACGGATAGTAAAAAGATTGTAAATACGCTCCCGGAGTACAATAGGTATTTGAAATTCCATTTTTTGTCTTCATTGAACCGTTCATTTAGTAGGTCATCCTGGCAACCATTTCTGACAAAACTGGAGCTGCCATTAATAAGGACATATGAACATATGATCATTCTGCAGGCAATATCTTCCTAGAAGTACCGACAAAACTGAATAGAGAAATGTAGGTGTTATGATAGTATACTGTGATGTACAAACGCAGATCTTGAATGTGCGAGCCAGGCGAACTGGCACAGGTGGCGTAATTATATCCAGTGTTTGTTCAGAATGATCCAGTCGCATTTCCTAGAACATAACTTTCACAAATCTTGTCTTCTAACGGTTTGCTGTTATACCTAACAACGGTAACGTTAATTTCTCCCCTGACTTCGGTTTCACCTCATACCAGTCTGTACGGCCAATAAAATTATTCGGTATCTAATCCTTGAAAAATATCGTTTGTTGATGTAAATACGAGATTTATCATGGCACCAACTTTGGGAACCTGAATCTTCTAAGATGCACACTGTGTTCGGTCATCCTGAATGGGGAACTTTCATGTGTTAGAATATCACAATTTTGGCCTCAGATTCAGATTCAGGGCCCTTGAAAACCCCCTGGTTGCAATTTTTAGTTCAAAAGACTGTTTAGTTTGGCCAATAAACGGGTAGGAAGATAACGCGTGACGTATTAGTGCAAGAGAGCTGACGGTTCCCCACAGGCAGGCGGGGTCCGTGACGTCATCATGCAAATGAAGTTCAAGAGCCTTATTACTAGCCAGATACCCATCATATAGCACCTTTTTGGAAAGCTCTCAAGAATATATCGCTATTGAGCGAATAAAAAATAACCATGAAAATTTCCCATCATTCATTCGTACTCATTCTGATTATGCCAGTTCTCAGTTTTGATGGCCGTGCTGCTCAATGGAAATACGAACAAATATTGGAACTCTTTGATTACCTCCGGCTCGGAGTATGGTTCGAATACTCTGAACTCCAATCAAATCCCGCAACGGTGGTTTACGATTCTTTTTCACGCTCTCTGCCTCGAAATATGCAAACAGCGAGAGAGCCATTACCTATCTATTGTTCGAGTATGAGCGACTCTGTTTGGGCGGTCAGGCACTTTGGCGGTAACGCGCTCTGGAAGGTCACTCTCCCTGCAACGCACACTTGACTCAAAACAGTAGCGGCATGCCGAGACAATAGAGTTTTTGTTCTTCCCGTACGATTTTCTCCCGTTAACGCTTAGAGCAGCGTCTAGAGCAAGCAACTGCAGATGCTAACTCTTCGCGTATTTCTACTCGTATTTTTACACGTATGTACACGAATAACCAAACGCTATCGTCACGCTAAAGTCTCTTTAGTATTTCAATGTCAACGATTCCCTTGAATTCGAGATCGAATAGAAATAGATTGAATTCATTTTACATTTAAACTCTACTTTATCAGCAATCTTCACAGGTATCCAATAGGTTCGAGTACAGACCTACGCCCTGAGAAAAAATTGTATTCACCAACGCCCATATCTCCGAAGTTGAGCTTCGTCGGGCTTGTTTAGTACTTGGTTGTGTGACCGTCTGGGTTAATTTGTTGTCTAATCATTCAATTTTTCATCTATCTACATCAAGTTCACTTAATCAGGCCTCATGGAATAGTTCGTTTTGAGTGCCTTCCCTGCTTTAATAAATCGTCGATTCCATAATATGAGTGGGTACCTAGCACAAATTCTACTACCAACCTACTCAATTTGTTGTTGAACTGACAACAGGTTATATATAAAATCGTATTATTTAAACACAAACCTGCTCGTTGACTGAATCTTTATGATGGCAGTTACTACTTTATTGTACGAAATGTACATGCAGATTCATACAAAGAACAGGTAGGTACCTACTTTAAAATCGGATAAGTATCGACAGCTGCATTCTCTCTCAAGTAAGTGAACAGGATATCTGGCTGTTTAGTTACTTAGGTACTTCGTTCACGTAATCAACCGAATTTGGTTCGATAGTACAATTATATTTATCATAGGTTTAACTTTAAATGAGGAAAGTTATTAGACGGCCATCAGAGGGAGAACCAATGATCTATTATTAAAACTGTGGTCACCTTTGTGTCAGGTTATGATAGAGAGAGAGAGAGAGAGAGAGAGAGAGAGAGAGAGAGAGAGAGAGAGAGAGAGAGAGAGAGAGAGAGAGAGAGAGAGAGAGAGAGAGAGAGAGAGAGAGCAAGAGAATAGTAGACTCCAACAAATATGCTCTTAATACGGCCATTTCAAAATCGATCTTTTAAAATCACAAACGCCGCATATTGGGTCACGTTCCGCCTAAAGCGTTGGCAATAGACTGATGTCGCTTAGCACGAATCAATTTCCCTCCATCCCCACACAAACCAACAAACTATTATTGCAATCACTACCTACCATAGAAATTCCATAATGCAAGAATAGAGACATAACTTCAGTAAGCGTTACGATAGTGAAGTATGAATAACGATATCAGTGTCACCATGTCACGGAGTCACCTATTTGATAAGGATCGCCGAGGCAAATCAAACCGTCCCTGTTGAGGCCACCCCAGCTCAAAGCCCTTGCCCTTATAAATCCGTCAATAAGGCCCTTCACACATAATGGGACGTTCTGTTACACTCGGTATGTCAATCACGTGGGGGAGGAAAAGTGGAAAAAAGGGCGTCAGCTCGAGAGAAATTTCTGTGGGGAGAAGTCAACAGAAAAACTCAGCTTTGTCGAGGTGGGGTCCGTGACGGAAGGGGGAATTGCCGAATATGGGCTGTTCCATTTGAGTGGGTGAAGCGCAAGGTTTTTTATTCGCGAGGTAAATATGTGTTTAAACAAGTCTGATCTGAATACCGGAGGATATCTCCCCTTCGTTTTTCTTCCGCCCTTGTTAACATTCTATGTGATATTCAAGGATACAAGAAAAATAAAATATCAGGATAAAGAGCACGTGTTCCCCACAGGTTTGCGATGTGTCCGGTTTTGGCTTGGAGTGTCCGGATTTTTATAAGGCGTCCGGGCGAAAACTGCTCTGGACGCCAAATGTCCGGTATTTCTTGAAAGAGCGGATAATAACCGGCTTTATTGTTTTTTAGTAGTAGTAGTAGTAGTAAGTTGTTTATTGTATTAAATCAATGATTATTACAAAGAGTTGAGGTCCACTTACACATTATCATTAGAAAAATATATAATAGCTAAGAAATAAGTCAAATATCTTCTTCCTAATCTAGTTGACAGGGCATTACAGTTTAATGAAGTACATGCAAAATAAACGAGGTCATCGATATGAAATTAATATAAATAATAATAATCCGTTATGAATCCATAACATCCACGCTATACCTGTGGTACTCGTACAATATCCACAACAAGCCTATCCTGTTGTACACTATACAATGCTAATGCCTCGTATCAGACACCTATTCGGTGAGCGCAATTGATCGAAGTGCTAGTGCACTAGTAACAAAATGAAATAAATTTAACATTTTCTCCCTATCATCACCAAAATCGAGCAAATTAGCCAGACGATCCTCATCCTCAACCACTGGGAGCCCACAGATGTATTTCGCAATGAATTGCCTTCGGTACGGTTTTAAGATCGGGCAACGTAGACAAAAATGGCAGAGGGTGTCAGCTTCTTTCATATTGCATATATTGCATAAGCTCTCGCTTCTAAACTTATGAGAAGTACCTCTATAATAAACAGTTACGAAAAACTTTGAAGACAGACGCAACTGGCACAACACCCTCCCAATCTGGACATTTTGAATGAGTCCCAAGTACTTCTGCCTACCTGAATAGTTCGCTATCCTCCTATAGAACATATTAAATCTGGCACTGTAAACCAGATTGATGTCCTGGCACCAAAAATGGTTGTAGAGTTTTTCGATTAGTGACGGTAGGATCGATTTCAAATTTCGAGGGTCCTCAGCTGTTAGGATACGGCTTTATGATTTTTTAACCTCGCACCTTCTCCAGTCGACTGTATTCTTCTAGCTAAACATGATTGCGAGCATGATAACACTTCTTTACCCCCCTTGCCACATCTGAGACCACAGTTTTTTTTTTTGTTTTCAAATTCTAACTAAAATGTCTACCAATTTGAATATTGAACAAACCTTTCAAATGCTTATTATTCCTTTCAAATTGAGGCAGTTTTTGTGAGATTTGACAATCTTCAGAATTTTATTAGGCAAGTGAACCTTGAAGTTTCACGGGTTTTCAGAAATATTTATTTTTCATACAGTTCACATTTTAGATGACGGTATGATATTTAGATGGTATTTTTCAAGAATCAAAAGACACACTTTTATTATAAAATTTAACGCTGATTAAAAAAAAAGAAAAACTCATGTAAATCGAATTTGGCTGAGTTGAAGTAGAGAGTGGTTTTAATGCAAAAAGAACGTGATTTCTCTGAAAATCTCTTCTAAAAATCGAATATTTCGAATAGATTGAGATAAGGAATTTACTCCAATCTCGAACTATGGAACGTTCTACTACATTTTCGAAATTATCTGAAGCTTCCTATTATATGCGGCAAGTGATATTATTTATCGGAACAAATATATAATATAAACATCAGGTCCTATTTGGCAGGGTATTGAACCTAACTCTACAATGAGAATGTATGTCAGTAGTTTATTGTGCTCGCATGAAACTTACATGACTGTTTTGTTGTTTAATGAGTATTTTCAGTATGCCCATCATAGAATTGTTCGGTGTTTTTCGCCCCATTCCACCTGGATCCACATCGTCCCACAAGTTTCACTTCGTCATATATTTGAAGTGTTCTTTTTATCGAAAATCGGTACCAAACAATATCAATCGAAATCTTCACAGGAATCCATATCAGGTGCTTTCCATATGTTCCATTTGTAAGACTGAAACCAAATCAAACCTACAGCACACCACATGAAATTTCGTTATATTCTCGACAGATAGATTTCCAACCCAGACGTAGTGACGCAACTTAGACTAATATTTCTGCTTCTGTACATGTGCTCGAGAGATGAATTAAAATGGACATAAAATCCAAATACCCACTCGTACTATACGTTTTAGCGCGTATTGAGCAGTTTTGGTTTCATTCTTGTCAGGTTGACTGTCCGGTACACCAGAGTCTAGTGACTGGAGTAATGTACAGCCCGATCGTGGGATTATGCGGATCAGGCCCTACGTGATGCCCAAATTCGGCATTTCAACGTTGGCGTAATCTACAGTTTTAATCCGATTCTGGTGAAATCATTAGGGAATGGGTAGTGCTGCCTTTCTATTTCCCACCACTTTGGGTTTCCACCTCCGCGTCAGAATTTAAACTACCCACTCTCCTGGATGGAAATATTGTATATACACACAACTTAGCAGGCTCTATACCAACTGCCCATTCCATGGCCACCTTCTTCCACAATCCTTCACCATTTCATACCCACTCGTTGGAAATAAATATTAGGAGACTTACATTGGGAATATTCCATCTTAACGGTAAAATTCTTGAGAGATCATTGGAATTACTTCAAAGTTAAGTAAAAGCGGACCACTTAATTGGAAAAAATAAGTTCTGTAAATTCTCGTTTTTGATTTTGCACGCGATGAAGCTTATATTTATGGTTATGTGGTATAGACAGATAGACACGGAATAAAAATTGTTCAGAAATTTGTGAAACTTGAAATTCAAGAGATATTTTTATTTCGAAGAAGAAACATTTTGTTTGACGGTTGGCTCAACACTTCCAGAAAAATGACCAAGAGCTTTCTCTCAAGATATCTTACGATGGGTGAAGGTATAACCCCAATCCTCAGTAATGTGCGCTATAGGGATGTGTCAGCGGGGAACAACGCGCAAATTTTGAAGCCTCGGGTTGGAGGATGCTGTAGCCTCATTTTCAGTTGTTAGTAAGTAAGTGATTGCACAGTTGATAGCTACCCGTAGCTGGTCAATGCCCAAACTTCCGTTCTCATTTTGATGGGAATTCATCAAAAGTTTCGTTTCTGTGTTCACAACTTTTGTAGGTATTATCATGAATGAGCAGATATTGCTGGAGTTTCACTGAACACTGCTGCGCGTTACTTCTTTATGCCGTTTATCTAGCGCGTTGGTGCTCCAATTAACATTTTTAAACCACTTAACAACTATTGAAAGCTTTTAGGTTTGGATAGCTTAATAGAAATACCGCTTATCAACCATTATTATGAAATAGGTCGGTCCCTACCACTTCTGAAAGCCAAGGTGTGAAACTGTTAGGGTATGGGAAATAATGCAAACTAATTACGAGTATTATCGGTTTGTTGCGTGTTTGATTTGTCTTTTTACTGCTACGCGGGAAATCAATGAATGTAGGTGTAACTTGGCACCACCGAAGGCTACTTACTGTCTATTTGTCCTGTTTCTGATGGATTTCAGTGCTTTATTCATTACCTATGTGCTTCCACACTTGTTAATTACAGAAAGACTAAAAACTGTACTGTAGGCTTTTTTTCTCCCCTTTTTGGTAGGCGATTAACTTTTGAAATAAACGGTTCGCAGAACTACATTCACAAACTAATCACACAATATATCATAGAACTATATAATGAAATAAAGTCTTTCTTTAGAAAAAGGTACAGCTCGTGGTATAGATAGAACAATGAGAAATATAACCTAACCTCCCAGGGGCGATCGCAAAATCTGTTCCAATGGACAGTGATGCCACCACACATGGCCGCACGGCCCGCCTGATGGTGAAACGTGCCAATATTCTATTCTGTCCTAACTTGCTCATTACTCATGCAAATGAGTTTGCTTACTAACTAATTTGTTACGAAAGAAACGTTACACATGAGCTAGATCTAGTGAATTGTTTCAGTCGATTCCACCCCGACGGTGGCGGTCCTGGTGGACGTGGTGAACTAGATCAATGATCTAGATCAGTCGTACATAAAACGCATCTCCCATGTTAATGAATCAGTTCAGAATCTTGGCCGATCATGGACGGCCAAACATTCCATGCAGTTACTTAGACAGTGTATAATAAATTTATACTGTATTTATAGACAGTTATTTTGCGTGGGAGGGCTATTTAATGCATGAATAATAAACTTTTGTGTAATAATCCCCTCCCCCTTCCTCTCCACCTCTTGGTTGATTACAAAGGTTCATTATTGGTAGGTAATAATAAACCCAAAAGAGAAGCCAATTATTGGCAATGATTGAAGACCTACAAACAGGGGTAACTCTTCGAAGCTTGACCCCTTTGTCTGGTTCTATCAGTTTATAAGTGGGGAAGGACTTTAATATTTTGACCCACTTCAGTCACCAGGGAATTTTGAAACTGAGGGGGATCGTTAAAAACGGTTGACATTGCAAACCTGATTCCGAGGGATACTGCGCCTTATCCTGAACAAGGAGCGGTATCTGAATTATCCGGAATCATTAATATATTAGACATTAGACAATCAATGATGGATAGAACGCTTCTTAGCGAATATTCGTTGATAATGAGGCTGTAGCAAAGAGTCCAAAAAATGTTAAATAAATTTTAGACAATTTTCTTCATTGAAATCAGTTTTGCGGCATTCTGAAACGATTCCTGGATTTTAACACTGTGTGTGTGTGTGTGTGTGTGTGTGTGTGCGTGCGTGCGTGCGTGAGTGATTGCGTACGTGCGTGCGTGCGTGTTATCAAATACCTAGCCTATGTCCCAACGTTCACATACATTTTCCCGGTTTAGCGGTTTTACTGGTAACTGCTCAATCTCGAGAAATATTTGCTATAACGATTAGTTTTATTTCTCGTCGGCATAAAATGGGAAGAAGTTAGAAGAACTAAACACTTGATGAATTAGAGAAGATGCTTCCTTGCTAAGATGAATCTGGGAGCACCCCTGAGGGTTGGTGGGACGTTGGATGACGGGGGGTTTTTAGGATGAAAGGTACGAAGAGAGAAAGAGAGATCCAGGATAGGGGGATGAAAGGTAGGGAGAGGGGTGGGGGAATTAAAAACGCTCTCAAAGATGAGTCTGAGGCCCTCGTGTCAATATTATTACAAAGAGAAAGAGAGAGCCAAAGGATGAAAGAGAGAGACCGAAAACGGATGAGAAGTGGAAGAAGATGAGAATATCGTGGAGAAGGGATGATAGTGAAGGCCTACAGAGGTGGTGGGGAGGAGGGTGTACACTTTGAGTTTAATTGCTGCTCCTGTGAAAGAAGGGAAAAGACTCTGGAAGCTTTAAAACTGCTTTTTCTTATTCCAGTCAATACAATTCTAATACAAGGAAGGAGAGGAAGGTGGATGAGAAGGAGAAAAACGTGGATGAGAAAAGTAGGATGAGAAAGCCGGTGGTGGTGGGAGGCGGTTCAGAAAGAGTAATTACGGAAGACGTCGGTTCGATGGTGGGGGTAAAGGGTGAGTTTCTTAATGAGTGAAGACTCCGCGCCCCTGCAGGACGACCCCTGTTTATTATTCCTGCACGATCCAGGAATGAGGGTTAGCTTCGTAGGTTGAGCTTAACTGCGAGGGGTGGGCACATGAACTTACCAGGTAGGACGGGGAAAGGAGCTTTTTTGACACATAGCTTATCATTACCATGCAAGGAGAAGGGAACCCTCTTGGAAATTTCAAACCCCCTCCCCATAAGGGACCTTTCGTTCTTGAGTTTTTTAAAAATACGTTTTTGTTATCCCCTTCTTGGTCTTTTTTTTCCCTTTAAACGACGAATCGTTAAAAACTGGAGGGGTTTATTATTTAACGGTAAGAAGAAGTGGGTAGGACGTATAAATCTGCATAAGAGGGAGAGAATCTTCCTGACTCATCATCACACTCACAGCCTCTCAGAATGCAACAATAAACTCATTCTGATTCCGTTAACTATTCTTCGAGAACTGTTTAACAAGAGGGTGATAACCCTCATCAAAAACTAAACATAACAGACCTTTATAGATTACTTTGATTTTTAGTTCAAAGAAAGTGTCACAATACATCTTTAGTTCAGGAAAAATTCTTGAATATTCATCAAATTAGAAAACGAGAATTAATTACTATTGATTGTAGCGTATGATTTTAATGAAAAATAAGCTGTCAACTGCGGATAGGTAGAGAATACAATTTTGAATTTAGGGTATTTCTTGTTACTGGGTTACGTGAGTCGGGGCCGCGCTTAAATGAATCGTTAGAACATCCATCCGTCACATCAGATAATAGTTCATAACAAGGACTGGTACTGTCAGAGTACATATCTTGTTTTCCTTATTTAGCAGAAAAATTCACTGAGGTTCCATGTACGGAGGTATAACTTATAATTATAAGGGGTATACTATATAATTTAACTTGTGATTAAACAGTTCTGTGTACTTGATTGCTATGATTCATTGAATGTTTATTGCAATTAAGATGTCTGTACTAATTAAAGATGCATTTTTACCTGTCTCATAATTTTGTTGAAAAGGTAAATGGGAAAAAGTCATTGGACGCTGGGCATGTGATAGGTGGATTACAAAGAAATGAGAACGTTCGATGGTAGGGAAAATACTGTAAATGAAGGCTAAAAATGTAGGGATGGCCGAAATTCACTACTCGTATTGCAGGACCTAACCATAATACATAACCTTGCATGTTACCAAACATAAGTACATTAGGTTCCTACCACGTATAATTTCAAGGTTTCTTGAGACCGATGGGATGATTCTGCAGGCGTCAGGTGCATTCTTCCTATGCTGTAATCATGAAACTCTCTGTTATTTTAGGAATTCGATTTTCTAATTCATGACTTAGAATTGCCGCAAGTGTGGAGCCGCCTAAAAGTTCAGTGCATCTCCTTGCCTTCAGTCCTACCTTAGCTTACACCAGCCACCACCGCTAGCGCTAGAATCGATACGAACGAAGCCTATTGCCCTTATTCTCGTGACGTCACGCCTGGAGTAGGTTCGCGTTTCAGCCAAAGTCGGCCATGATACTGCCCTACGTCAATGAATCGCTACTCAACCAACCTATTACTCACAAGAAGTTTGCCGTCTCACGGCAACATAATTCGTCGTTATAAGGCCATTTTTCAACAGTTTTGTTTTGAAAAAGTATAATATTGTAGCAATACAAAGTTTCAATTTGACTAATGTTATAATAATCGTGCCTGCCAGCGCAATAATTGATTGTAGATTGCTGTCAACGATACCAATCTAACGTGAACGAGTTTTTATTTGGACTAGGAGCATACTAACTATTGTAGTTAATCAGTGTCCGAAAACTTAAGAACTTCATTCGATTAGGCTTTGTGAATAACTATTTTCCTGGAAAATAGTAAAGAAAAGATTATTGAAAATTCCTCAGGTGTCTGTACTGCTGTGAAGGTACCTAGCCATTGCTCAGGTAGCTTCATCGGCGTTTTATTATACGTTCGTAGTACTATGCTTAACTGAGGAAGCTTTACTTGTTATATTGAATGAATAAAAGGAAAGATTTGATAGTTTGTCAAAGTAAACAAGGCAGGTTGTTGCTACACCAAGAAACAAAACTACTGAGGTAGGTACGTACGTCCTACCAGATTTGCTGTTGGTTTAAAGTGCCTAAACAAAGTAGGTGGGTCGTTGCTTTGCCGACGAATACAACCGCTGATTAGCAAGTTTGTCAAATATCGAATCAGGGAATACGATACATGAATTAAAAACCAGCTGCAGGGAAAAATCCTTGAAATGCATTCTTCTGAAGGTAAGATTTCATAAAGACGGCATTGGCAGTGCAGTTATTGCGCGGGTTTTGCAGTTACGCAAATTTTGGGGACAAAAAAGGTAATTAGTTACCTACTTTCATTTTTATTAATGAAGTACATGAACAAGTAATAATATAGGAAAGTACGTAGGTATTCCTTCCCTCTAGGAACTCACCTTTCCACATGCGATAATTACTATTCCCGGCTGGCAGAGCTCTCATAGCACATCCTTTCACATGACCACTTTCACAGTACTCTAAAGATTTTTAGTTTCAATTGATTCAAAAAACAGTTCTAAAATTAGATAGGTAATCCACAACATCTTCGCGGCTGATGTCTGGAACATCTAGAACACTTGTATGTCAACTCCCCAACACACATTTCATACAGATCTCTACCCCACAGATTAAATCTTGCGTTCGTAGCGTTTGAGATCATCACCTGATAATAACTTGATGTAATTTGCATACAATTTATCACCTTGCATATTACAAATAGGTGAATGCTGGACACTAAGGTCCAATCATTATTATTATTATTTTATTTATTTATTTATTTTTTATTCTTTGCAATCGTAGGGAATTGTTGTGTTAAAACAAATAAAGCCAGTAGTTTCCTCTACGTTGTAGTCAAAAGAACAGGTTTTAAGCCTTTCTATCTATCACAAAACTTCCCCAATTGCGGTCACCTGAAGACCTGTTGGGCTTTCCAAAAGAATATGGCAATTTGGGGAAAGAGTGCGCAGTGGAGTGACGCAAATGTACGAAATTTTACCTAACATTTACAATGCAGACTTATATCCCAAGATTGTGTTCTCTCGTCTCACAGCAAGGGGCGAAAGAGCGCATTGTAAAGGTTTGGTAAAATTGTTATACCTCGTTTACTGATGGCACCAGGGAGTTGATGTTTTCGACTGAATGTAAAGGTTGAGATTTGGCTAAACGCTCCACTCCCAGAATCCCGATTTCTGATGAATACAGTCCCGTAATGTAAACTGGAAAATTCGGACTCTTTATATACATGCGGATTCACTAGCTTACATATATTTATGTGTACATAAAATATGCATAAATGATTGAAACTAGGCACTTCCCGTTTAGTAAGGAGGCAAATAAACTCAGTAAATATCGGCTATATGCTAGACGTGGCACACATTTTCTTTCCACCATCATCCAAATGTATTTCGAGTTATGGCCTCCCGAGCTGAGGATCTCGATTCACAATTTCCTAGCCATTAATTCTTACGTCTCCTCCTCCTCTTCCATTCATCCGCTCAAGATAAAAATCCGAGAACCCATAACCTGCCTTATCTCGCGAATGGAAGAAAAATGGTTGACTGATAATTTCCCACCTCGGAGATACGACCATTCGCGGGCTCAGATACGCCCTTTTCCGATGGGCGTCGGGAGAGAGAAGTTTTAATTACGTTTCGTTCGGATCGGCTCCGGTGACGAGGGTTTCCGAGAGTCACATTCACTCTGGATCCGATTGAAAATGTACGGCCGGCGTTACGGCGTTACGCATAATAAAAACGGCTATTTTCTTCATCGGCGGGCCCATAAAAAGGAGTCGAAGTCCTTGACGTTCGTTTCGAATCAGGGGGATCGATCGTTATTACTCATTTTAATTCCGATATCGTGTTTGTGTACTACCCAGCTACCCCACTCCTGCCCCTACACGGATTTACTAATTTCCGGTTAAAATAATACCATCTCTAACGAGTAACAATGCATTACACTGTTATTAAGTAAATTGCGCACCACAGTTGCAGAATAAAATTATTAAACATTTCCAGCTAATAAAATAAGGCTGTTACTAAACCTAATGAGCGGAAAAACTTGAAATTAACGACGTCAGTGTAATATCAAAGGATCTGATCGAGGGAAAAGATCAAATGACCTACGTGATGATAGTACCAAGAGATTTCTTAGATTCTTCCCCCCTCACAAAATCTAAATCTGTGAGTTTTTGTTTCAAGAGCTTAGTTCTCAGTGCGCGTTCTGACAGTTCTCGAACTCACCAGAACTGGGACGGGCACTGCGAACGATTTCAGGACTTGGAAGTGGAAAAACCTGTGTTGTTGTTTGTAAACTTAACTCGTGTTACCTTCTGGTGCTCCTTTTCAGAATATTTTCAGTACCCATGAATACAATACTATTGTTCCAGAAAACTGGAAAACCCTTGGAGGGATTCGCTGATGCTGATTGGGGAAGCTGCACAGAAGACAGACGTTCCTACACTGGATTTTTCTTCAGACTAGGAGGAGCAGCTATCACCTGGGAAGCAAGAAAGCAGCGAACCATTGCCTTATCTAGCGTGGAAGCTGAATACTTGGCACTCGGAGAAGCTACTAAGGAGGCGCTCTATCTACGTCAGTTTCTCGATGAGTTGAAAGTCTTGAAGGAAAACACTGCAACTATTGTTTTTAATGATAATCAAGGCGCACAACAGTTATCGAAAAACTCATTGCATCACTCAAGGACAAAACATATTGATGTGAGGCATCACTTCATTGAAAAATGTGTTGCCGAAAATTTAGTTGAATTTAAATATTTATCAACATCGGAAATGCCGGCTGACGTGTTGACAAAACCATTGCCAAGAACTAAATTCGAAGATTTCACCTGGCAACTTGGAATCAGAGTTGACGAATCAATTCGAGGGGAAGTGTGAAAATGCTAATTGAAGTCAACTCCATAAATTAATGTTTGGATCAACAATATGTAAATTGTCTGTTTGGAATAATTTACATATGATCAATATTATTGAAAATATAGTTCTCGTGAAAGTTTTGATCTGCGTGTTCTGCTATTAGAATTATTTCATTTAATAATTACTTATTATGCCCGCGAATATTGCATAACTATTACCTAACGGCAATAAAAAGAAAATCCAGGATGACTGAGGAGTATACTTGAAAAAAATTGAGTTTCGTGGATGTACACGAGATCTAACTATAACTTCAATTTCGTCCTCATCGTCTACAAACCATGAAACTCCAATGCCGAAACTATCACTTTCCGAAATTGACATTTCCGTCTGGGGGATGAAGCACTTGGGGCTCGGAATGGTTGAGTACTGTAATTGCATAACTGATAGATAGATGAGTCGTTGCTCATACGTTTTGATAACGGTCTCGTGAGACGAATGTTGTGGGTTCAAATCCTGTTGCATGGACCAATTTTTTTTTTGCTCGTACAACTCCCGAAATATACTTCTAAAACGTCATTCTGACCTGCATGTCCAACTAATTTGAATTTTCTCTAAGGGATTTACTACTTGATGTTATGTATTTTTGAGATGCGAGCTTGCGAGCATCCAGACGACCAAACTATACACATCATTCTGATATACATGCCCAACTAATCTTCATTTTTACTAAGGGATTGACTGGTACACAATCTCCTCACCAATAAATCTATTTTTTCTTCGCATATGGATAAATCCTTAGATTTGCCGGTCGGAGCGATGCCGTAGTGTTGGCAACCGTCCTGCTCTTGTGAAGCGAATACCGATCGTTCCCGAGTGCTCACGAAAGGAGCCGACCGGCCCCAAGTGCTTCATCCCACAGACGGAAGTGAAATTGACGAGCTACCGAGTTGACATTCCGATTATAGAATAGGTACTTATACTAACATATAGAGACTAAAGTATGATTTCGGTGAAGAAGAAGAGAGTTGTTAACTCTACGAGGTCTGAAAAATTGTGAAATGCGCATGCATTAACTACGTCCTTGCGTTCAAGTTCTGACAGTTCAAAAAAAAAAACGGGGACTGTCAAAACCGTTCGAAACTCGCCGTTCTTGGCGTTCCGGAACTGGGCGTTCTGGCACTACGAACGACAAAACTCGACTGCGCTTGCCCAGAACCGTTCCGAACTCGCAGAACTGCACACTGAAAACTAAGCTAAGATGTTAAAAAGAAAAAAAGGAGTGGCACATAGCTTCCTCATCCGTACATGAATGAGTAGGGATAACCTATACACTTATATTCAAACGCTCATTAAAATTGGCTTCATCATCCTGGGGCTGTTTTTTCGCCTAAAAACGCACGAAAATAACTGAGATATGGTTGTTTCTTAGCGCTAAAACCCCGGAAATAGTAGCTTTTCCCGCTAGGAAACGCACACAATAAAATTACATGATGCCTGCTAGTAAAAGAGGAGAAAAAAAACCATGGATAAAAATCAATGGACAAGTCAAACGCATGATTTGGGCGCGCGCTCAGGTGCCGTGGTCGCCAACTATGGAATTTTAAATCTCAATACAGGCACCCGTGGCCAATTTGTGTGCATTTCATGCTTTCGGGATACATCCCCATTACAATCTACGATACATTGTAAACTTGCCGTACACGTCGACTCGGTATGTTGCTGCCGCCTCCTCTCCAACTCGCAATTAATAAGTATTAAATTATCAAAAAAAATTTCATAGCGGAAAAGAGTAGATCAAGACGTAGCGTGAAACATCAAAATGGGTCATTGAGAAACAAAAAAATTATACTTGAAGTAGTTTACGTTTGCGCATGCGCTGAATGAAGTACCTATGATGTGAGAACAATGAAAATGGTACGGGACCATCTAGGGTAGGGTGGGGTAAGTCCCCAAATTATGCTGAAATGTTTTTTTCCTGTTTTCACCTCATTTTTTGTATTTTTCGGGTTACTCGCGGTTTTCGATATCCGCCGTGCCCTTGCTACCCAATTCCGCGGATAATCGGGGCTCTACTGTATATGATAAAAATAGCAAACCATTGAAAACGTTCCTTTCATTTCTATCTCAACAAATAATGTTTGACTTATACGAATGTATCAAATTAATAAGAACACCATTAGAACAATTGTTGCTCCTTTCGAATCGGTAGACAGCAGTGGCGTAGCTGAGACATTTCTCATGGAGGGGCAACAGTCGAGGATTTCGTTTTATTTTATAGTTTTAGTATTAATTTCTAGTGCTTGTTGCTGAGTGTACGAAGACTGTTAATAAACTGTCGAACGTTCATATAAGTAGGTAGGTGCTCAATGGCTCTTTGTGGTGATCTGAGCTCACGGACGTTTTCATATTCATAAACTTAGCCATGGATTATAAAAGCATAATACTGCATAGAAAAAATATTATCCAAATGACTAATCAGATCCTTAAAAACTATGATAAATACGAATAGGCACCTACCGATGAACTGAGGAGCACTAGGTTTACTATACTATTATTAGGGTGCCCGCTATTTTGAGAAAGGTGGAATTTTGATGACCTTTACCCGAAATTTGGTTTAAAGTGTCAAAAAAATGATCCCTGAATTTTTCCAGATTTTTTGCATAGCAAAAACCTACGCCGGTAGCTCAATTTTCGTTTTTGAAATACGCCTTTTTGCCAATATCAGACTTATGATACATCTTTTACAAAATTCTTTGTAAAATTGTGAAACTTCGTATACTTACGTTTTTGGGGTCGCGGAAATCGAATGTGCAGTCAAAACAAGCCGACAGCAACAACTTTTGATAGTTTGGAATCTCAAAATCGTCAAAATCATGTCAAATATGACAATTTTTCAAAATACATTGTAAAATTATGAAAATTCGAATTCCTATATTTTTTGAGTCGCTGAACTCAAATTTGCTGTCAAGAAACAAAATTGTAACAGAAATACGTAAAAATACTAATTGTAATTTTTTGACATGATTTTGACAATTTTGAGGTTCCAAACTATCAAAAGTTGTTGCTGTCGACTTGTTTTGACTGCATATTCGAGTTGAGCGACCCCAAAAACGTTGGTATACGGTTTCGCAATTTTACAAATAAGTTTGTAAAAGTTGTATCAAAAGTCTGGTATTGACAAAAAGGCGTATTTCAAAAACGAAAATCGAGCTACCGGCATAGGTTTTTGTTATGCAAAAAATCTGAAAAAATTCAGGGGTAATTTTTTTGATTTTTTAAACCAAATTTCGGGTGGAGGTCACCGAAATTCAAGGTAGTGGGGAACGACTTGATTTCAGTTTGTAGTATCCACATTTCCGTTTCGTTGACTAGGTGATTTTACTACTCTACGTGGGGCTGTACAATATCCACGCCATTTCGCCCCTACACAAACGAAACTAATAAAAATTTCTTTATTTCTAAGAGCGGCTCAAGTCGCTAGGCAACCAGATTCGTATAATAATAGTAGTAGCTGTGTTTTAATAATTACATTCTTTAATTGAAGGTGTTAGGTACTGAAGTTTTTTTATTGTATCCATACAAAAAAATTCTGCATCCTCTATAATTCATGGAGGGGCTTTGCCCACCCTGCCCCTCCTCGAAGTACGCCACTGGTTGAGAGGAGGCGTAATTCAGAGATACCATCACCTTTTAAAACCAACCACTAAGCGAGAGATGATGAAAACAACTTGAATGAAGCCCATACCGGCAAACGGCTACCCCGTTTTTCTTGCCCAATCCAACAGCTCACAGATGACTATGAAACAATCCCAGCACAGAATCGGCACATGATGTAGAAGCGTTTTGACTTCGCCGACCTCCCTCGAGAAAAGATTGGTTGTAAATTACAAGTCGTAAAAACTCCTTCCCGGCACTTCCTCGTAGCTGTTGCGTCAGACGCCACTCGCGGCACGCAATCTCCTTTGCTCCGCGCATTGTCTTCGGCAACAAACTCGTCGGGGTTCTGATTGAATCTCGTCGTTTCTCAAATAGTATGTTTAGGAGTAGTGTGGCTCCTGACAAGTACGATTCAGTAAACATTATAAGAAACGACGTAATAAATAGCGCAAATGAATTATAATATGCTACCTCACTTGACATACATTCGTAGCAGAAGCCGTAGCAAATTGTCCGCCAATACATACCTACTTAAAGCTTGAAGAGTTTGCTTCCAAAACTTGCTGCATCAGTTTCAGTAAATTTTGATGGAGAGGTGAATTTTGAATCATGATTTGGGTTTTCAAGTTATGGTGTTCATTGTTTGATCAAACGTACGCAGAGATTAATTTTTCAATATTATATTGTGAAATCGAATGCAGAACAAGCACTTTTGATATAGAATTTGAATCATTTTGGATTTGTTGATTTACGTTTCGAGGTGCGTAGAATCCCAAAATCAAAAAACAAAATATCCGTCCGTCCGCCGTCTAAAGCTTTTTTCCAAAACTACTGAAATCCAAACTTCATGAAATTTGGCTCTAAAATCATTAACTGAAAACAAACTTTGGCTCTCAAAATGTTTATTTCATCAGCTGTAGAAACTTTCATAATGTTTATTTTATCAACTGTAGAAACATTATTAAGCTTTCGCAACCCGTATTTATTATACTTTTTAAGGAGTTTCGAGCAAGTGATCTCATTTACGGTATTAGATCATAAAAAATATAGCTGGGGTATACGAGGTTTTAGAAAAAATGCTGACTTTCGGAATTCGTATAAGTGGTGGCCCCTAATGTTCAGTATACATTATAAGAAAATACGTAATGAATAGCGCAAATGAATTATAATATGCTACCTCACTTGACATACATTCGTAGCAGAAGCCGTAGTAAATTGTCTGCCAATATACATACTGTCTGTACGAGTTTGTTTCCAAAACTTGCTGCATCAGTTTCAGTAAATTTCGCGGGAGAGGTGAATTTTGAATCATGATTTTAGTTTTCAACTTATGGTGTTCATTGTTTGATCAAACGTACGCAGAGATTTATTTTTCAATATTATAATATGAAATCGAATGCAGAGCAAGAACTTTTGCTATAGAATTTGACTCATTTTGGATTTGTTGATTTACGTTTCGAGGTGCATAGAATCTCAAAATCAAAATTAAAAAAAAAAAAAAAAATTAAAATTCTGCTCTAAAATAACGCTGGCTTTCATAATGTTTATTTTATCAACTGTAGAATCATTAAGCTTTTGCAACCCTTATTTAGTATACTTTTTAAGGAGTTTCGCTCTCCAGTCAAATTTTGCTTGGAACTGAACAATACATTTCCCAAAAATATTTTTGAAAGCTGACGATTCTCTGGTTTTGAAGGTTTTTTGGCTTTTTCAATGACGTGTAGTGCTGCTTTGACGAAGGAACGGTGTGACAAAGGCCACATGAATTACTTTTAAGTGGAAATTCAACATAGTATCATAAGATTGCTTTCTTTCTTTATAGTTTAGAGCGACACTTCTCTTGATTTTAAGTAAGAAAATAACAACACCATCACCAATCGTAAGTTGGTTAAATTTTGGGAAACTCTTATGAAGCTTTAAATATGATGTTATTACTATACATAATTAAATCAATAATTTGCTCATCTAAGAATGCTTGTCTAACGATACCGCTGACAACCTTTGACCTTGCAGTAGGACTTGTCGTATGCTCAAGGAAAAACAGCCTACAACAGTATTATTCAGCAGTATAAGTGTGAATTATAGCTGACAACATCGATGGGTGGTCTCAGTTCCTATTAAAGAAAACTCAATCACATTACAGCTATTAGACGTTTCCCAGGAAAAGATGAATCAGCCGCCTGTAATACTTTACTCCCATCACAGTAAATGATTTCTAATAGGAGGTGCGACTGATGAGCGATTTACAAAGCAACCACTGGGATTTTATGTATATAGTAAATCACATTCATAAACAAAACTTATTTTAAAACGGTGCAAATTATTACATGATGGTTTATTATTTCTGAGTTAAATAGCATTTCTACGCAGATCATTGGCCTAGAATAGCACCTGATAATTCCAATATTGGCATTATATCAGCTGATATTTACAAGGCTATTTTTACCTATCCCAGTATCACTACCTAGCGATTATTGATGGAATTTAGAGCTTGATCGTATAATCAATAGATCCGCTAGCAGCGCATTAGAAACCGCGCTTAGAAATTCGAAGATTTTTATGTTCGAGCCCTTAGGGAAAACGAACTGTTCAACGTACAGCGGTGCGGGTGGTTTTAATCAATTCGTTGGGATTATATTTATCATTGACAAACAAAAAATCATTAATGTTAGCTTGAAAGTTTTTGAGATCTCGATTTTTGAATGTTTAGCCCTTTAATGTTACCCTTTGGGGCTGACAAAAATTGATGCCGAGCTCCTAGGACCATCTAGACCCCAAATGCGATTTTCGACGCTAGTTTCATGAAATTTGATCTACTAATTTCGGGAAAAAACCGCGGACGGCGGACGGTTTTTTTTTTTTTTTTTTTTTTTTTTTTTTTTTTTTTTTTAATTCGATTTTTGGATTCTACGGATCGTGAAACGTAAGCCAAAGAATTTTCAGGGGGGAGGGGCGTTAATTTTTTTTTTTTTTTTTTTTCTTGGTCGATTACAAAGGTTCATTACCTATTGAAAATAATAAACCAAAAACGGTTGCCAAGTTGGGCGTGCCACATGGATTCATTGTAATATCAACACAAATGTATATACCTACCTATCAACGGTGTTTTTGAAATAATCACAATGATGACAAACTGTGCGAATTATTACACAAGGGTATAGCCCTTCTACGCAAATAATTGCGTAATCATAATTATACTGACTGCCAGAAAAATAAAATTAAATCCGCGAATCTAGTACTGGTACTGGGGGTTTTTGAGGGTGCTGAATCCGAATCCGAAGCCCGTTTTTCATATTTATAGATGTCTAATTTTTGTGGAACAGCACGTGAACTTTGGAAAAAAATCACTAAAATTCCAGGATAGTTTAGGTTCAATTAAAAGTTGCAATTCCTGTTGAAAAATGATGGGTCTAAAATGCCTCCTTATCGTACCTTTTGCTTTGTACCTGCTTTCCATCTGTTTGGATTTTTATAGAATCGTTAGGTACCTAACTATGCAGGTAGGAGCTCTTCCAATAGTTTTTAACAAACAAAATACTGACAGATCAAGTTTTTGGAAAACCTTGAATTTAAAATGGAAAATCTGGAATTTGAGTTAGAAAACCTTGAATTTGTTTCGGAAATGCTAAAGGCCAACGCATGTTACAATATGGTAGGAGCTATTGTGCCCATCAACGTTGCAGACAGGTTTGTATACATACCGCAACTGTTATTCAGTGGAGGAGTGTCTCGCCGCAGCATGGAGCGGGGTCATAACTAACGCTTTGTAACAAATTCGTGAACTTTTAGCGCGTTCAACTTTTACTTAGCTACACTTCTTCACAACTTGCGAGCATCTAGACCCCCAAACACTACACATTATTCTGATTTATTTGTCAAACTAATCTATATTTTACTAAAAGGATTGATTTAGATCATTTTTTAATTTTTGAGATGGAATCTCGAAAGCATCCAGACCCAAAAACTTTACACATCATTTTCGCACATTTCTCCAATTTGTTTCTAGGTAACTGATTGTCAAAGTTAGCGATAATTCAAGAGTTAGCGCTAGTTGTTGCCACTCCTGCTGCGGCAAAACAACCCTATGTACTCAGTGGTTGAAAACTTAAACTTACACATATCGTATTGAAATAGATTATACAATAAATTAAAGTAGGTACCTACTATAAAAATATTTTTCACTTTTTTCTGTATATCAAATGTAAAAATTAGGTCGTTGATCGATATTGTTGATACACGCCTGAAGAACAAAAAACATTATTAGCCTGATAAGGACTAAAAAAGTCAACAATGCCTATAAATTTCCCGCATTTCATCCGCGTAAATATGCTGAAACTGGAAGACTCAGAATACATAAAAGGCAATAGTTTGTTTTTCGAGCTTTTGGGTGCACATTTTTTTCGTAAATGGTGATATTCAGTAATGTACATGTAAGGGCATGAAGCCACCGCTACGCTTGAAACAATGAAGGCGCCGCTCCGGTCGCGTCGTTTATTTCGCAGAGCGCTGACAAATCTTGTGGTAGGTAACATTCAGTTAGAAAAAGAAAATCAACTTATTGGAAAGAAATTAAAATAATTTAAGTTTCCCAAAATATAGTTGTCAGTGATACTAAACAATAAATTATGTATACATGGAACACTAGATACTGGGTGTAGGAAGTTCCAAAAGATTTAGTACCAAACCCTACATAACCGAACGTAGAAACATTCCGTTTCTATTGCCTCAAGAGAAAATTTGAGCTAAACACATAGAAGCAATTCTCAATTCTTTAGAATATTCTTCTTTTCTAGGCATCATCCACGTAGACAAGAAAACAAAAATCAACTTAGGAGAAAAATTCAATTAACCTATGTCTCCCAATATAAGTCCTGTTATGTCCATATATGGTTGTCAGCGATACAATAGGACTTATTCAGTTGCAGTCGAAAACTCTACAGCATCGCTCAGAGGTTAAATGGCTGATGTCCCGCAGTGTATGGGTGCCACTACTGTACCTAATAAATATACTCTTCGGACTTCCCCCAGCCTAGGTCTAACTCTATCTTAGTTGCACAGTTTGCTGACGACTCAGCACTTATAAGCAAAGGCACTTGTCAGTCAACTCAAAACGACCAGAACTAATGCTTCGTCAGGTAGAAGCTTGGTGTCGAAAATGGAGAATTGAAGTTAACCCCACTAAGTCCAGAGTGGTCAGATTCACTTTTAAAAGAAATTTGGAGAACGTTAGCGTAACGTTTGGAGGCGAAGTAATCCCACTTGCTAACTTGGTCAGATACCTACGCTTGGAGTTGGACTCAAAACTGATACGGAACTACCATATATCATCACTAATCAAAAGAATTCACAGCCGAATCAGGTTATTGAAACAGCTGATCGGAAAAAACTGACCAATGAGTCTCCAGTCAAAATCTATCTGTCAAACCATGATTCGGCCACTGTGCACTGTGGACTTACGGCTGCGGACTCTGGAGATCAGCCTCAAACTCACCAATCCGAAATATCCAAGACCTCCAAAATAGATGTCTTCGGATGATGATGGGCTCGCCATGATTTATAAGAAATCAATCCCTCCATAGTGATCTGAACATACCTACTAGGTGTTCCAAACTCTCATCACGTATGACAATGCAGACCTAAGAAATGCAGCACTTAACCCGCCTCCCAAACGAGACAGAAGTCGACTCAAAAGAAAGAGACCTAGTGAAATTGTGATCTGATAAACATTATGTATTCATCAATAACCACACGTACCTGTCAAATTGTTTACATTTAAACTATATTCACCATCTTTTTTTCTTAGTACCATATTACACGTTTAAATTATTAACTATTTGTCATTTGAACTTAAGAATTTATTGTGAAGCTTGACACGGGTGAAAAACTACACAGACGAGCTTCAAGTTATTACTTAGCAATATATTTATGCACAACTATAATATAACAATTATAAATGAAGTTATCTTACTAAACAAAAAAGATACTAAATAATAACAGTATAATACAGGGTGTCCATGCGGTATAACATTTGAGTTAATCTCAACGTTCATGGGTATAATTTTTCGGTTAATGAAGTTTATGTGAATCAATTTTGATTCTTTCAGTTTTATTCTCCACGTATTTGTCCATTTAGAGACCTTATAAGCAGACGTCTGAAGCATTCGTGTTGCGGTTTCTCTATGTCATCTCCAACAGAGAAGATAGCCGTGTCATCTGCGAACTTAGCTACAGTTACGAATCAAACCTACGAATGAGCTGTTCTTGTTAGGTATAAGTTCGTTGTATATGGGTTCAAATAGTACCCAATAATTTTCCAACTCGTTCATACATAATATATTGAGGGGCTCTGAAGCATTGAAAAATTCCACAAAACAGCATTTCCCACGAAATGGGCCCTTGTTAACTGGGAAAGAAGTGTATTTTGCTGCTGAGTTAAGCCGGGTTCTAGGCTGAACCAGATGTATTACGCCGAGCCATGAAACAAAGAGGCCACATACAAGGTTAAAATAGTACTCAATACATTTTCAATTCGTCCCTAATACCCATGAAACAGCATTTCCCACGAAGAGGACCCTTGTTAACTGGGAAAGAAGTGTATTTTGCTGCTGAGTTAAGCCGGGCTATGAGCTAATCCAGATATATTACGCCGAGCCATGAAACAAAGAGGCCACTCACATATTTTCATCTGTATAGCTCGCTGATGAAGGAACCGTGTATATCAATTACGAGCCGAAGGGAGTTCGCATGAACCACGAGAGGCACGCAGAGTTGCATGTCACTCGATGAAAAGGAGATAAACGAAAAACGAATACCAGCCTAATTTGTAGAACGAAAAATGGAGACAGGCCGAGCCGAAATCGTGCATATATGGGCAGGGGTTGATATTTGGTGGTTAAAGCACAATACTTTATGAATATGTCGAGAAAAGTGGAACTTTTTAAATGATAGTATTATGGAAGGGGCCTTTGGTGTAGTAGGTTGAGAACTTATGAACAATCCAAATCAGATCGATTTTCACAACTATGAAAACTAATGTACCTATTCATTAATTCATTCAGTACCAAATCATACCAGCGGCAGTAAGTAATAATGAATGAAGTACAATAAATACAACCAATAAAAACAAAACTATCATTAAAGAAATGAACATTTCAAGAGCCCTGAAATATCAAATTCGGGTCAGTCAGGCAATTTTTTCCTACTCAAACTTCATTGGTAGAATTTAATCGTAAATACAGATTCTGCATGTAGGTACTTTATTCGCAAAAATCCATCTCACACTAAATAACAAGGATTCTTCACTTGTGTTCTAAAAAAATACTGTTTGAAAGAATATATCGTTAAAAAAAAAGTCTGAGTCTACCGTCCACCATCCCAAGTTTTTCTTCAAAACTCCTGGCCCAAACTTTGGCTCTACTTGGACCAAACTATGGACTCAAAATTTGGCTCTAAAATCATCATCTGAAAAAAACATTGACTTTCATGTTTATTTCTGTCATTGTAGACGTTAACTCAACTTAGCATTGAGATCAAGATTTTGTTCTTGCGCCACAAAATCGATTTTTCCAAACAGACCGATGAGTTTGTTGGCCAGAATTTTTGAGCACAATAAATTGTTAAAATTTCAAATAATGTGCTGAAAAAATCACTAAAATAGGCTAAAAACGGCTAAAAATTGTTAAGTTTATATTTTTAAGCTGAATGTTACTCAAATAAAGTTTATTAACTATAAAATAGAACATTTTAAAATTTTTGTACACAATTATGCTGAAAAAGGTACCAAAATTTCATTAGTACTTGCAAAAATATCGATAAAAACTGCAAAAAAATCTGAAACATCCAAAATCTCTATTTGAGTAGCAGATAGTTATTTAGAATACATTTCGTCACTAAAATTAATAGTTAACAATTTATTTGCACTCAAAAAGCCCAAATTTTTAAACAACTTAAAGCGATTCTGATTTTGAATGTATAATTTCACAAGTATTAAGCATGGCGAATACCCGGATGTGCTCCCTGATACAACACATCTTTTAAACTTTATATAATATAGGTATATGACCCTCCAACTGCCCTCTTGTTGATACTTGAAGCACAATACTCACTCACACTAGTCATACCTATCTACAAACTCAACCTCAGTGCAATGGGTAGTAAACAAGAATAACAACGCTCCCAGAAGAACGTGGCAGCAATATTATAAAACTTACAAACCTACTAATTAAGATTAAGGCTACAAATTAACACGAACATATCCCTGTCGAGGGACATAAACTAATCATGAGGATATGCCATCATAATTCCTCCCCTAAAAACCCTCATATTACGAACTTGAGAATAAATTCCATGAATATACCATTAAAGTGTTTACAACTTATTCACGAGTCTACCTATCAAGTAGTACAAGTTTCAAAACAAATTTGGACTTTACAATGCATATGAAAGGTAAATGTGATAGAAACGTGGGATTAGAACTATCAAACTTTTCAGAGAGAAAAGTATTTTTTTGTTTAGAAAATCTCGAATTCTTCTTGGAAAACAATACCTAATTGATAGTAACAATAATAATAAGTATTGATAATTACCTAGCTGAAATAGTTTATCAAATCAAATCAAATCGGTTTTTATTTGCTGTCGCCAGAACTGGCATAACAAAAATCAATACGCATATATAATTTTACAATTATAATTTTCAACATATATATAAATGAATGTTGATAATATAATGACGTCCAATATCGGGTGTGAAGAATGTGGGATGTCACACCACGTGCCTACCGGCATAGCAGAAAAAAGACCTTTTATACAACCACACACCCACACACAAACACACACACTATAAATACAATCACACCCTATACAGCTAATAAAACTTTAACCAATTATTAACAACAAAGGATTTAACAAATTAAATTAGGGGAAGCTTATGAAGAGTACTAGTACAATAATTCCTCTGCTAGATTTTCATACCTATTCAATAACTAACCTAATCTTACCAATAAATGAATTATTATTGTTAGAACCTAAGTATTGTACATCATAACAAACGTCACACTGAAAATATAAGTAGCGTTTAAAGTAAATTCAAATTGAATATAACAAAGTAAAAGACAGTTTATCAATCAAATATGAGGGCGAAATAATCAGACATTTCATATAGCTCGCTGTTAATTAACATAGATTTAATTTTCTTGGAAAAAGCTTTGTATGATAGCTGACGAAATTCTTTTGGTAGTTTGTTAAAAAACGGATACCATTTACATCAGGATCCAGAGCGAAAATTTTGTTCGGCTTCGGGCTGTTTCAAAGTACGATGAAATCCGTTGGAAACTAGATGTTTCAACTTAGTTAAAATAATCACCGTGAAGCCGAATGGGATTTTTAGTGAAAACGATTACTTCAAAACCCTTGCGGCTTTAATTTATTGGGCAGCAACCCTCCTAGGATCGATTGATGGAATAAGATTAGAGTGAACATAGAACAGGTGTCTACAAACGTAGAAGTTTTCCAGGGCTTCGCCGTCGATCCGCCTATTTCCCCTAGACGAAGCTAACCCCCTTCCGGAGATCCCCTTTTCGCGATAGCACATAGTTTTCCTTGGGGTTCCTGTGTTCTAGGTACCTACCTACCCTCAACCCCCCTGCCACCGTCCTAATAGCGATTGTGTAGTCGGTAACTACAATTTACACTGGCCCTTCCACTCCTCTCCAGGAACCGTTTGCATGCCGGGTGGAATTAACTAGCTAACTATTTTCCTAGGGAGGTTTCGGGGGTTTTTGGTCGATAAAGCGGTAAGTGCACGCCAACACACACGAACTCGCATAGGAGTTGAGCTGTGGCGAACGCACCGACACGCTCTAGACTCACAACTTCACAAGTATAATGCCAGATATTAACTGTTCTTAGTTTCATCGATTCGACTGTGACTCCATCCCCTACCATTCTCACTTTTAACTCCACCTGATCTCCCAGTGTAGTCTCCGAATCTTGTTCCATCGTGTAAGAAGTTTTATCAAACTCAGTCATATCCACCATGTAGTTTAAACGAGGTCTGACCGGAAAGTTCGTATAAAAGTGAAATAAAAATTATTTTACATTCAATACTGTACTTAAATCAATGTTCTCTCCTTCAATACTCTCCATACACCACACCATACACAATTCACTTGCGCCATCGCCGTTTCCATTGCTTGAAGACTCATTGGGAGTCTTCTGTTCCTAGGTTCTTCAGCAGCCTCGTCGTTGCTGATTGATTGCCTTCACATCACCCAAATGCCGCCACAAAGCTCCAGTTTGTTTAAGGAACTGAAGGAAGTCGAAAGGTGCCAAATCTGGTGAATGGGGAGGGGGGATTCAGTCACTAATGCTGCTACGGGCCGAAATTTCGCGACCTCAGCTTCCTACCAGTCCTTACAGCATGCCACCCTCCTTCCGACAGTTCGTGAAAAAAAAGGTTAGGTTCGAAAATTCGAGCAACACTCGAACGTTCCCGAGAGCAGCTGGGCTCAGACTGAACATTCTGTAAGTTGTCTAGAGAGGAAAAACCGGTCGGCTGCCTCATCTCTTAGCCTTCAGGCTCCAACAGAAAATATTTATACGAACTTTCCGGACAGACCTCGTATATAAAAAAGCGTTAAACTCTAAGATTCGTTGCAGCATGCCTCAAAACGGATTTCAATGACTAACGAAATTTTTAGATCCATTGCAATCGCTTAACCCCCTGAGTCCCAATGTCCATCACTCTGGACGCAACTTTGAATGACAATTTTTCAAATCCAAACATTATAATCGATCCATTGACAACATATGTGGTTCCCATGTCACTGTAGCAACGCGTTTCTGACGCTGTTAAGTGAGATAATTCTTGTTTGAAGTGTAATTGTAAATTATTGTGTTTTTGTAGGTACGCGATCCACTATGGCAAGTAAGTTTATTTTCCATAACTTTTAACACAGAATGTGTTTTAGCCATGGACTAACTAGCCGAAAATGGAACGCGGGATGGTAACGAAATGTGTGACGGATGATTTTCACGTACAACCGAGTCGTTGCTAGGGATATGGTACTTCGTCGTTTTTCATCCCACAAAATTCGTTGACCATCCGTTCGAAAGCTCTCGATTTATCCAACAATATTATGTTACATGATTGCAACCCCTTGTTAATTTCTGATGATTTCATTGAGCTTGTGTTTCGATGATTGTATTCATAGCAGGTGATCTGAGTATTACGAAAACGGTTTGATTTGTGAAGCGGAGGTTAAATAATTTGAATAGGTAATTTCTATACTTTACACTCTAGGAAGCTGTAATTTCGTTTGTAGCCTCTTTAGGACATTTACTTGACGATGCTCAGGGTCCGGATCAGATGTGTGGCTCTTAAAGCTAATTTCTATGCTTTACACTCTAGGAAGCTGTAATTTCGTATGTAGCCTCTTTAGGACATTTACTTGACGATGCTCAGGGTCCGGATCAGATGTGTGGCTCTTAAAGCTAATTTCTATGCTTTACACTCTAGGAAGCTGTAATTTCGTATGTAGCCTCTTTAGGACATTTACTTGACGATGTCCAGGGTCCGGATCAGATGAGTGGCTTTTAAAGCTAATTTCTATACTTTACACTCTAGGAAGCTGTAATTTCGTATGTAGCCTCTTTAGGACATTTACTTGATAAATCGCTCTTGATTTATCACGAATTTATTTCGTATTTTTTTTCGTAGTTTCATACTATAACTATATAAATTGATGTTATAAATGAATAGTAAACAATGACGCTTGTTTGTTTGTCACTTGGTTGCGCGACAACGCAAACACATTCTGTGTTTCAATAATTTCGTCCGAAGTATGTAAATAGAGGTAACCGGGGGTCCAGGGGGCTTGCCCCCTGGCGGGGCGCGGAGCGCCGAGTTTAGTATTGACATTTTGTGTCTTTGCTATGGCACATAAACTTTTAAAAAGTCACGGAAATTACTCACGAAAATATTCTGATGATTTCCGCTTACAAAAGAGTCGGTGCTAGGGAAATGTTACTTCGTCGTTTTTCATGTTATAAATGAATAGTAAACAATGACGCTTGTTTGTTTGTCACTTGGTTTCGCGACAACGCAAACACATTCTGTTTTTCAATAATTTCGTCCGAAGTATGTATTTAGTATTGACATTTTATGTCTTTGCTATGGCACATAAACTAAAAAAAAGTCACGGAAATCGCTCACGAAAATATTCTGATGATTTCCGCTTACAACCGAGTCGTTGCTAGGGAAATGGTACTTCGTCGTTTTTCATCCCACAAAATTCGTTGACCATTCGTTCGAAAGCTCTCGATTTATCCAACCATATTATGTTAACTACTGCGAAGTGCGAGGCCAACAAGCTGAGTTATGAGCATGGTTATTTGAATAATTGTGTACACTCAGGTGATCAATCTCAATTGATATTGTGAACATAATTGCAACCACTTGTTAAATTCTGATGATACGAGTCTGCAACTAAAGACATAAAATGTGTCGCAGAATCGTATGCAAGAGTTTCCAGACCTGCCTTGTCTTTGCTTTTATTTCTATTCAAATACATCACGTGCTCTTGGAGTCATTATTGAGCCCGTTTTTTACTCACTAAATTTGAAGCAATGGTCCATTTTTTTAAGCGAAAAAACCACTTGGATGGTACTTAGTTTTGTTAGTATACATTGTCAACATTAGTTATAGCTCACCAATACACATTTCAGTCCAACAGTAAATAGAGTAATTTTAAAAGTACGTCCACTAGTCTGGACATCAGGACTTAGCTATACTCTTTTCTCAACGGAACTTGCAACATCATGAATTGAAATAGGTAGTTAGATACCTATGATACTTCCTTAGATTTTCATATATTTTGTACCCTACTTTCGAAGTAGGGAAGTAAGTATAGGTACATTGATTAATTTTTTTTAAATAATTTTTTTGCAGGTAGACGTATTTTTGATATCGACGATATAGAAGACATCGGACTTCTGCACGAATGGCTGGACGATTCAGACTTGGAAAGTCTTTATGAGGAATTTGGGTTTGGGGGAATCACACGATCGACGTGATACCATGTTCAAAAGCTCAGAGAGTGGGTGGCAATGAGGTCGTGCCTAACAGTGTTGAAGAGAAACTAATTTTTTAGTGATGATGATGACTAAGTTGTGCTTAATGAAAGATAGAAACATTTTTTACAACTATCATACTACAAAATAATTCTGGTTTTATCATATTTTAACTGCATTTTAAAAATACTGATTTCTTGACAAAATAAAACTATATTATTTTCCATTATATTGGTTTGCTTTCATGTTCTACTAAGTCCCAATGTCCACTAACATGGACATGGAAAAATATGCTCTTAGTTCACCTCGATCCTGATGTCCATTGTGGTGCACAAAAGGTGCAGCAATCTGCATTAAATTAACCATGTGAGGTCTGCCACCATTACCAATCAGTCTCCAAAAGAAAAATACGGACGGTAGACCTACGGTTCTACAGTCAGATCATTTAATAATGATTAATTTTACACATTATTAGTTCATTATGGTTACTTAGCAATATTAGTTTATAACTGAGCGTAATAAATCAGTTTTCCTTGACACTACAGAGGCTTAGGGGTTATGAGATGCTGTGATAAAATGAGAGCATTCCAAAAAGTGGCTAACGATTTTCCTGCTATGAAAACTAAGTGAGTTACACTTCCCTAGTAACGCATTGGTTGTACGTGAAAATCAATAGAAAACCCCACCGTGACGTGACGAAAACAAATGGAAACGTCCTTTTAATCATTAGAGAGTTCCTGGTTACCACGGTGTCTTAAAACGGTGTACGTAAGTCTAGTTAGAGCCATGATGAATGCTAACCTTTTTGCATGGCTGTTCTCGTACGGTGTCTCGTAAGCCTTCAGAAGTCGAACTCTTACAGAGACGTAACCTGACTATTGATTGAGATCACGCTCAAATCTCAATTGTCTCAGTACTCTGTTTTCCTTCATCCAATCTCGAAACAACGACCATTTATCTACATCACATGGTTTATTGTTCCGTTTTCGATTCGTATGTTTAAAAGGTGCAAAATGAACCTTGAAATCGAATAAGCAAAATCTTTTAACTGAAATGAACCTTGAAAATATTAAAGTTGAAATTAGGATACAACTTCGATTTCAAAAATCGAATGGTCCGTTAATGACCTTCCGCCGTTTTATTTGTGCAATGAAAAAACAGCGTGAAGTATTACAAATCGTAAGGTTATACCAACATGCTAAGTTGGCACGAGCAAAAACGAGCTCGATTTGTTCAGCGTTCCATGTGCATCCATGAAGACACATCCATCCGACTTGTCTTGGTTATTCTAGTGTTATCAAGTTCTTGCTCAACTTTTAGTAGCGTAATTACGATGTATGTAGATATAATAGGTCCTTCAATATACAGCCAAAATGCATATCCATGTACAAAGATGGTCGATAATACATGTTCATATCTTAAAAGTAAAGTGTAAATATCATTGAAAAAGGTAGATTGATTAGAATGACATTATTTCATCCGATTTTTCGGCAACCTTTATCCTCCGAGTCGTTGACTAGTTGTTTTTTGGCACTCGATAAATGGACTTAATTGAGTATAAAACATGTAGTGCCTTCTTTTCACAGATTATTCCATGTATATAAATAAATATTAGTTATATTTCAATATAAATAGATATTTAATTTACAATGGCTGAATAATAAATTTAATATATTAAAAAAAGTGGCGAAATTTTCCTATATGAAAAATATGAACTTAATACGCTAGTAACACTGAAAATCAATAGGGTTTGTAAATTTACGGGTCGGTCGTGAAAAAGAGTGGTGGTCGAGGAAAACTAAGACGCAAGACTCGATCTTGCGTTGACAATCAAGCGGTCACCTAGTAACGTCGTCCACTTCCACTTTCGTCAGCTGTCAGTTGTTCTCCTCGATTCGCTGATCATGGCTCACGGGCACCGTGTAAACTAAAAACGTGGTAACCAGGAACTCTCTAATCATCGTTGATTTCCTACGAAAATTCGCTAATACCGTACGAAAATACGGTAACTTTGTGTGTGCCCTGTATCCTTGCAAGTGAAACACTCTCAATAACGACGAAAGAGCACTTGACCTAGATGACATGCGTGGGCAGAAAAACTCGTCCGCGATTAAGGAAACGTCCTGAAATTAATCTAAACACCAGAGAAAGCTCGGACGGAAACGGAGAAGCCGAGCACAAAAAACCAGGCAATTAAGTAAGAGGGCTAAACGGCTAAGAGAAGGCTTAAAGAGGCTGGCGGACTAATATATGACGTTCATTACGAGTGCGATGGCCCCTCGCGGGCGCACGCGCACCTTTCGTGATAAATTGAAATCGTTCCATTTGTTTTACGTCGGAACATAAATCATCTCGACCCTCCCTCACTCTGATGTGCTGATCTAAATCGTTTTACCCATTGACGAGTTCACTCCTTTGATAGTTTCGATCTGATCTGTCGACTCGTTTTTGAGCTTTTGTCAACGCCCACGATACGTCTTTTCTTAGGGTCTCCACTTTCACATTTCCCGCCGATATACTACGGATGGTATGGATCAGGGGTCTCCAACCTACGGCCCGAACAACAGGACAGGTTTTTACACCACCACAAACGGACGTAACTGCAAAAACGCATTTCGAGATGTACGTATTTGAAAGTTTGAGGGCGTTGGAAAAATCAGAAAATAATAAAGTACACAACCGAAAATCATTCATTCCGCCTATACTCGTAGTTTACTTGTTTAACAACCCATTACCTAATTTGTCGCTCTTCGCCCTTCAAGGATGCCTTGGTGGCAGATACGGCCTTCTCTCATTGCCAAAAATTTGTACCTTTTTAGGTACGTCACTATTGTACCAAATGACTTACAAGTTTTTAAAGAGAAACGGTTAATTTATGAAACTGGGTTAGTACAAATAATTAATTATCAATAATAGAAAATGTTTCTAGTCTAGAGTTTCGTAGTTGGATTTTCTTCATCTGCATTGCGTTCAGGTAGACAGTCTCTTACCGCAGTGGATGGCTGAAATCTCTTATAAAAATGATGGTATTCCGAGAGGATGTTACCATCATCACACATCTTCATCAAATCCTTGAATTTCCTTGGAAAACGACCTGTGAAATCGAGCTTTTTGAACCGGCCCGACAGTCATTTTCACCTTAGAACATCCACAACAGTCATTTCTTCGATGTGCAGGTACCTATCACTACCGCTTTCCAGAGAATCGATGGGTGAGTGGTTGAGGAGGGGACTAGTGTGAATCTCACGGATCTGTTATTGAGGCAGGTTCAGAAAAACCAATGGCCATTCACGGTATTATTCACCAGCAAGCTTTATGCGGAAAAAGTGTCAATGTCATGATAATGAAGTCGTGACTGTCGTGGTGACGAGACGTTCCAGACCCGATGCGAGCAACTCCCACTCCATCCTGTTCCTCCCAAAAAACGAACCCCTCAGCGTTGCCAACCTTCGTATATACCGTAACTGTAGGGAGTTATTGTCAAATGTACAAACAAAATAATCTGAATCAAACTTGAACGCCTGTATTTTAAAGCTATTTCATTTCTTTCTGATTCAAGAAGTCAATCCCTTAGTAAATATTCAGATCAGTTTGTCAAATAGATCAGAATGATTTGTATAGTTTGGTGGTCTGGATGCTCGCAAGCTCACATCTCAAATTAGAAAAGTAAAAGTAAAATTGACTAAACTGTTAAAAAGGTGAAATTTTGGCGCAGTTTTTACCGTTCTTTTGAAATGAAAAAATATTAGTTCTTTTCGATTCTCGATTGAAAAAACTCGAGGTTTCCCAAATTCAGTAAAATTTGCTATTAAGAGGGGTTTTTTTTAATGTCTCAAACCTTACTTCATAAAAAATTAAAGACATTTATCCAATAGGATATTGAATGTTCTTTTCAAAGGTATCCTCAAATTTGAATTTACACAATAAATCAAGGGAGTTATGATCGCTTTAGCGACAAAAAGTCGAATACACGAAAAAATCTTAAAAATTGAATTACTCGAAAAATAAGCGTTTAAAAAAACTTTAAGGGGAACTTTCGATCTGAAAAAAGCTCTTGAATCGATCCTCTAAGTAGGTAATGACCACCATTTGCGGCACACCCTGTATAAGTCATTTCAGACAGCAACTCTCCCTGGGAGACATAAATCTCATTCTTGAGCAAAAAAATCAAGCTTTCTAAATGAAAGGATGAGTTTGGCGGGCAGCTCTTTTTGAGCACATTAAATTGGTAAAAATCCTACAAGTGTTCTCCCAATCACAAAATAGCTAAAAACGGCCAAAATTTTTAAAATTATAGCATTTAGCAGAATTTTAGTTAAAACAAAATTATCAACAATTATCTAGAACAATAAAAATGTTTTACATAAAATTAGGCTGAAAAATGTGCTTAAATTTCATAAAATTTGCTGGAAAAAATCTATGTAAACTGAAAAAAAAAATGGAAATGAAAATCTAATAATCTGAAATCGTTTTGGAAACGCAGAATTTTATCTAGTATGAGTTTCCTTGTCATGAAATTGGTCTTCAACAATTTGTTTCACTCGAATTTTAAAACAATTCAACATAATAATTCGATAGGTAATTTACGAAAATTCGCTCATACGGTCATGCTGCACGACTGAAGCTTTTTTTTCTTTTTTAAATATACAATTTCTCGAACAGGTAGTTCGAAAAGTTGCGAAAGTTGAGCAAATCACCGAAAATCCAAATAGATTCCTATAAAGTCATTCGCTTCGCTCGCAAACGGTAGATCTCTAAGGGTAGGTTTAACTTCTGTAGGGGATGCTGCTCGCTTCGCTCGCAAAGTGTGGCATATAGGGAATGTTGCTCGCTTCGCTCGCAACCTTTATTTCGCCCGCAAAAACTAATTAAATGACGATTGATCAGTTTTCGACCGGAGAGGAAAAATGATTAAATTACTAAAATGGCTATTAAAAAATAAGGGTTGATCGTAGAAGGGTGAAAATTGAGGATTGTATGTATTTTTGTATGTTGTATCATAAAAAATAGAAATTAAAAATTTTGTCTAAAAAATAAAATAAAAACTTTAGGGGGTGGACTACCCCTAACATTTAGGGGGATGAAAAATAGATGTTGGCCGATTCTCATAGATACCGGATAAGCACAAAAAATTTCATCAAAATCGGTCAAGCCGTTTCGGAGGAGTATGGCAACGAAAACTGTGACACGAGAATTTTATATATCAGGTAGTAGCTTGGAATTTGCTGGAGATGTATTAAATACCTTGAACTACTCGAGAATAATCTAAGCAATAAAGCTCAGTTAAGCTCAGATTTAGCATTTTATGGGTACAATTGAGAAGCAGGAAAGATGATGCTGACAAAAATTGAGTTGGCGGTGTGAAGAGGTGAACAATAAAAATGAATGAATTATGAGGTTCAAGCGACCTCTCAAACCTCTGTTCTCACTTACTTAAATTGGTTTCTGATGAAATTGTCAGTTCACATAACTGACACGAAGCAGTTCTACCCGCACTATTAATGCGACTCTGGTAAGCTTGGTAATCCCAAATACATATTGTTTCAATCCAAAGATGTTTTCCTTCTCGTAAAGTGACTTTTTACCCCCGGTAATCAATAACAATGAACGGTAACAGATATCAAGATAGAGAGGTTCTAAGAATCGTTGATGAATTTGTTCTATTAAATTGTTGAAGAAATCATTTTTGTTTTTCAGTGGGGGAAAACATGTTCATTTCAGCGGTAACCGTAATATTTTAGCATGAAACATGCTTTAGCCATCAACCATCTGGCCAGAAGTGTCACGTTTTTATGTCAAACTAGACTGTCATACAAATTTTTATATGAGTTTCGCGTACCTAAAACCAAGCCGTTGGTAAGGAAATGGAACTTCCGCAGTGCTCATCGCACAGAAATCGTTCACTATTTGTTGGAAAGCTTACTGAAGACTAGTGGACCCGTGCTGCTCTGCAGCATTACATGCCAAATTACCAAATAAAAGTTGCAAAATCAAGCCCCGACTGATCAGGAAAGAGCCCGTAATTTTAATCATCACTTTCTTAGTGTCCCGAAGAGTCACTCTATCAAATTACAACTTCCCAGGGTGAATAGGAGAGGATCTAGGTCACTCAGCTGACCATGAAAGAGCCCACATTTCATTCGTCTCTTAATTATCCAAAGAGTCTCTCTATTAATATTCAACTTCCTAGGGTGAACAGGTGAAAATTTAGCTCACTCAGCTGATCATGAAAGAGCACATCATGTCAATCGTCTTTTAATAACCCAGAGAGTCTCCCTATCAAATTTAAACTTCCTAGAGTGAACAGGATAGAATTTAGCTCACTCAGCTGATCATGAAAAAGCCTATTATTTCAATCGTCTCGTAATCACCCAGAGAGTCTCCCTATCAAATTTAAACTTCCTAGAGTAAAAAGAGAGAATTTTTGCTCACTCAGCTGATAATAAAAGAGACCATTATTTCAATCTTCTCTTAATGACCCTGAATCTCCCTGTCAAATTTCAACTTCCTAGGGTGAACAGAAGAGCATTTTGCGGACACAGCTGACCATGAAAGAGCCCATCATTTCAATCGTCTCATAATGACCCTGAGTCTCCATATCAACTTTCAACTTCCTAGAGGGAACAGGAGTGAATTTAGCTCACTCAGCTGTTCATGAACGAGCCCATCATTTTAATCTTCTTATAATGACCCAGAGAGTCTCCCTATCAAAGTTCAACTTCCAAGGGTGAACAGAAGAAAATTCAGCTCACTCAGCTGGTCATGAAAGACGCCATCATTTCAATCTTCTCTTAATGACCCTGAATCTCCCTGTCAAATTTCAACTTCCTAGGGTGAACAGAAGAGCATTTTGCGGACACAGCTGACCATGAAAGAGCCCATCATTTCATTCGTCTCATAATGACCCTGAGTCTCCATATCAACTTTCAACTTCCTAGGGTGAACAGGTAAAAATTTAGCTCACTCAGCTGATCATGAAAGATCACATCATTCCAATCTTCACTTAATGACCCAGAGAGTCTCCCTGTCAAATGTCAACTCCCTAGGCTTAACAGGATAGAATTTAGCTCACTCAGCTGATCATAAAAGAGCACATCATTTCAATCTTCTCTTAATGACCCTGAATCTCCCTGTCAAATTTCAACTTCCTAGGGTGAACAGAAGAGCATTTTCCGGACACAGCTGACCATGAAAGAGCCCATCATTTCATTCGTCTCATAATGACCCTGAGTCTCCATATCAACTTTCAACTTCCTAGGGTGAACAGGTAAAAATTTAGCTCACTCAGCTGATCATGAAAGATCACATCATTCCAATCTTCACTTAATGACCCAGAGAGTCTCCCTGTCAAATGTCAACTCCCTAGGCTTAACAGGATAGAATTTAGCTCACTCAGCTGATCATAAAAGAGCACATCATTTCAATCTTCTCTTAATGACCCTGAATCTCCCTGTTTAATTTCAACTTCCTAGGGTGAACAGAAGAGCATTTTGCGGACACAGCTGACCATGAAAGAGCCCATCATTTCATTCGTCTCATAATGACCCTGAGTCTCCATATCAACTTTCAACTTCCTAGGGTGAACAGGTAAAAATTTAGCTCACTCAGCTGATCATGAAAGATCACATCATTCCAATCTTCACTTAATGACCCAGAGAGTCTCCCTGTCAAATGTCAACTCCCTAGGCTTAACAGGATAGAATTTAGCTCACTCAGCTGATCATAAAAGAGCACATCATTTCAATCTTCTCTTAATGACCCTGAATCTCCCTGTCAAATTTCAACTTCCTAGGGTGAACAGAAGAGCATTTTGCGGACACAGCTGACCATGAAAGAGCCCATCATTACATTCGTCTCATAATGACCCTGAGTCTCCATATCAACTTTCAACTTCCTAGGGTGAACAGGTAAAAATTTAGCTCACTCAGCTGATCATGAAAGATCACATCATTCCAATCTTCACTTAATGACCCAGAGAGTCTCCCTGTCAAATGTCAACTCCCTAGGCTTAACAGGATAGAATTTAGCTCACTCAGCTGATCATAAAAGAGCACATCATTTCAATCTTCTCTTAATGACCCTGAATCTCCCTGTCAAATTTCAACTTCCTAGGGTGAACAGAAGAGCATTTTCCGGACACAGCTGACCATGAAAGAGCCCATCATTTCATTCGTCTCATAATGACCCTGAGTCTCCATATCAACTTTCAACTTCCTAGGGTGAACAGGTAAAAATTTAGCTCACTCAGCTGATCATGAAAGATCACATCATTCCAATCTTCACTTAATGACCCAGAGAGTCTCCCTGTCAAATGTCAACTCCCTAGGCTTAACAGGATAGAATTTAGCTCACTCAGCTGATCATAAAAGAGCACATCATTTCAATCTTCTCTTAATGACCCTGAATCTCCCTGTTTAATTTCAACTTCCTAGGGTGAACAGAAGAGCATTTTGCGGACACAGCTGACCATGAAAGAGCCCATCATTTCATTCGTCTCATAATGACCCTGAGTCTCCATATCAACTTTCAACTTCCTAGGGTGAACAGGTAAAAATTTAGCTCACTCAGCTGATCATGAAAGATCACATCATTCCAATCTTCACTTAATGACCCAGAGAGTCTCCCTGTCAAATGTCAACTCCCTAGGCTTAACAGGATAGAATTTAGCTCACTCAGCTGATCATAAAAGAGCACATCATTTCAATCTTCTCTTAATGACCCTGAATCTCCCTGTCAAATTTCAACTTCCTAGGGTGAACAGAAGAGCATTTTGCGGACACAGCTGACCATGAAAGAGCCCATCATTACATTCGTCTCATAATGACCCTGAGTCTCCATATCAACTTTCAACTTCCTAGGGTGAACAGGTAAAAATTTAGCTCACTCAGCTGATCATGAAAGATCACATCATTCCAATCTTCACTTAATGACCCAGAGAGTCTCCCTGTCAAATTTCAACTCCCTAGGATTAACAGGATAGAATTTAGCGAACACAGCTGACCATGAAAGAGCCCATCATTTCAATCGTCTCATAATGACCCTGAGTCTCCATGTCAAATTTCAACTCCCTAGAGGGAATAGGATAGAATTTTGCTCACTCAGCTGTTTATAAAAGAGCACATCATTTTAATCTTCTCTTAATGACCCAGAGAGTCTCCCTGTCGAATTTCAACTCCCTAGGTTTCACAGGATAGAATTTAGCTCACTTAACTGATTTATGAAAAAGCACATCGTCTTTTAATAACCCAGAGAGTCTCCCTATCAAATTTAAACTTCCTAGAGTAAAAAGAGAGAATTTAGCCGCGCCTTTATATATTAATCATTTGAACCGACTCATCCAAAACTTTCTTAAAACAGGCATTTGTTCCATCGCTAAAGCATTTCTATAACTGCTACTGCTATTTTCAGATTTTAATTTTATCCTCGTGAGTAATCTTTCCAACCGTTGGGCCTCCAGGGTGTCCGAGAAGCCTCCAGCAGAGAGATGGGAGAAGCAGTTCCCGGTAATGAACGTTCAGCTCAACAACTAAAATTTCCGGGAATGCGACCGAGAGACCAGCCTAGTCCCCTCTGCCACTTCATTCTACCCATCAACTTTAATTTTCAAAATTCATTATTATTTTATTCATTTATTTTATTTTATTCATTTATTTTATTTTTTTATAATTTATTCATTGCGTCCGTGTCTACCCAAAGTTAGCGGAAGCATTGTTTTCACTTTCGGGAGAAAAACTTTGTTGGCCTCCTAAATCAAAATCAGGAACTCTCTATCCACTCGCATTTTACGTTCCAGACCATTCTGAACAACTTTGGTTCCGTGTTAGTGTGTGTGTGTGTCTGTCTGTCGTGTGACCGCAAATCCTTGTAACAAGCTTATTTTCCACAGTCTTCATCCGATTTAGATGAAATTTACAAGGCATGTGCGGGCTAGGGTGTAGACGGTCCCCTATCAGTTTCATTGTTGTGTGTTGTGTGTCTACCCAGTGCCGTCCTTAGGGTGGAGCGAGTGGAGTTTACAATAAGTAAAAGTTTTGGTTGAATTGAAATAGTGTGCAGAGTGAAGATATACATGCCTAAAATATAAAGTCTGATTATACGCGCAATATTTTCAATTATTGGATAGATAAAACAAAAAGGAACAAGATATTAGTGACTTAAAGAAAGCAATGCAAAACATCGTTTGATAGCGGCGCGGCGGCAAAATGACCGAACCCTAGCCTCGCGCTCGTCCGCGCCGGTGAGTCATACTCGCGCCGATAGACCGACGAGCCTGTCAGAAAGAAGCAAGAAAGAAGACATTTCGTTTTTTCTAATGAATTTATTGTTTGTTAGACAAAAATTACAATGTTTAACATTAACAAGCACTGTTTAAGCATTACTTAAAGAATAAACTTTGTTTTGATTTTTCTAGCTTATTTTTCTGAGATTCCTATTGTTTTTTTTTTTACCTGAAACCTGAAACGAAATTACTCGAAACATACCAACCTGAAATGCGTGTTTTGCACCACCCCTCCCCCTTTTAGAGTGTAAGAGATAAACGTTTTGTTTATCACAAAGCTTACAATTACGACTTTGCAAGTATAGCTTGACAAATATTTTCCGGAACCCCCCCCCCCCGGTATCCATAGTTAAAAAAGGCCTCGCAAAAATGTTTTGCTCCAGGCCTCGCATTTTCTAAGGACGGCACTGTGTCTACCCAGGTATTTATTTATGTTACAAATTTTGAATTTTATATATGTGTGAGTGCGTGCTTGCACGTGTGTTTGTATCCGCAAATCCTTGTAACAAGCTTATTTTCCAGTTTTCACCCGATTTAGATGAAATTTTCAGGAAATGTGCGGGCTAGAAGGTGGGCAACTCCCTATCAGTTTCATCGTTCTTGACTCAATACCTCACTTTGTGCATGCGCAAACGTAAATTTTACCAAGCATCATTTTCTCACGCCTTAGTCGTTCGATCTCGCTCAAATTAGGATGATACTGGAGGATGACAATTTGAGCATTTTATATCAATTTCAACATTATTGTATCATCAATAATTACTGTGCATGCGCCAATATGAAATCCTTGTAACAAGCTTATTTCCCACAGTTTTCATCCGATCTGGATGAAGTTTTAATGGAATTTGCGGGCTAGAGGTAGACGGTACTCTATCTGTTTCATTGTTCAATACTCCACTCTGCGCATGCGCAAACGTAAATTCCATTATGCTCCTCTTTTTACGCCCTAGACGTCCGATCTCGCTCAAATTTGAACGATAGTTGAAGGATGACAATTTGATCATCCCATATCAATTTCAACATGATTGTATCATTAATAGCTACTGCACATGCGCCTATGTGAAACCCTTGTAACGACCTTAATTTCCACTGTTCTCATCCAATTTTGATGAAATTGTTGGAGAATGCGTGGGTTAGGTTGTAGATGGTCTCCTATCAGTTTCATTGTTGCCAAATCAATACTTCATTCTGCGCATACGCAAACGTCATTTCCAACATGTTTCGTCTTTTCACTTCTTTTAACATGGAATCATGTTTTAGCGATGGATCCCCCGCCGAAAAGTGAAATGAAAGTAGCGCCAATAATTGTGATGATTTCCGCGTACAACCGAGTCGTTGCTAGGGATATGATACTTCGTCGTTTTTCATCCCACAAAATTCGTTGACCATTCGTTCGAAAGCTCTCGATTTATCCTACCATACTATATTAACTACTGCGAAGTGCGTAGCCAACAAGCTGAGTTATGAGCATGGTTATATGAATAATTGTTTACGCACAGGTGATCATGCTCAATTATTGATATTGTGAACATGATTGCAACCGCTTGTTAATTTCTGATGATTTTATTGAGCTGGTGTTTCGATTATGTGATTCATAGCAGGTGATCCGAATATTGCGAGAACGGTTTGGTTTGTGAAGCGGTGGTTAAATAATTTTAATAGGTAATTTCTATACTTTACACTATAGGAAGCAAGAGCTTCAATCGTCGTGATCATTTTTTCGTTCCAGTTCTCTCTTAAATTTGGATGATAGTTGGAAGAAGATGATAGGTAAACGGGGACACTATGTGCCACACCCAACTTGGCAGATTTTTTTTTTTTTTTTTGCAGTAAAATGAATTTTTGGATTTTTAATTGTATTAAAGCTACGTTCATTTTTTGTAAAATTGTATTAATTTTTCTTGAAGTTCGCCGCGGACCCTCTGTAGTAGGGGGGGGGGGGGGGGGGGGGGGACGGAGCTTAGCTTATGTGAATCAAATACTCAGTTTTGCTATAAAATATATTCCTATAGACATAGACTAAAGCAGCCATACTCAACCTGTGGCCCGCAGGGCCGCAAGCGGCCCACCAAGCTTTTCTGTGTGGTCCTCATAAGCTAGGGTCACTTTTTGTCCGACAGAATGAAATTTACCTACCTCTACCCGTTTCCTCCTATATTTAGTAATTTTATAATTCTTCAGTTTTCGGTTCTGTTTCACTCCTATTTTAACTTACCGAACTGACTCAATTCATTTTTGACGAAATAAATACCAAAGATAACCCACGTCAAAAGAGGAGACACTCATCTGTCTCACATAGTTAAAAACCTGTGACAATATCAAAAATCACATTAATTTTGTAATATTGATTTTGTAAATATACTTCTTTTTTTAAATGTATTTTACAGTTCTATTGTACCTTGACTAAGGTATTCGTATTACAAAGATTTGTAATACCTGCTTTGTGAACTGTGGCCCGCTTCAACTACAAAACACACAGATGTGGCCCGTCAGACAAAAAGGTTGAGTACGGCTGGACTATAGGATAGTACCAGAGAGTAAAATTTATGGGTTGAAAACATTAAAAATCGTAATCTTGAAAACTTTTGAAATGAAATAGATGTTTTTTTCGATTGATTTACATAAGCATTATTTCAATGAATCGAATGATTCTATTCGTACCAATAACCAACGTACCCTCAACTGTTCATTGGTGCTAAGGCGGTCCAAAAAAGTATAACCGTTGAAAAGGAGGGGGGGGGGGGGTTGTAGTCAACACGACTGTGAATCGCATAGTGACTTATTGGCAAGGAAGTATGTTGGCGAACTTTTAATTCAGCTCGATCTAATTTATAATAAAAATAATAATAAAAATAATAAAAAAATAAAATATTTATTTATTTATTTATAATTTGGTTTTTCAATTGTTATTACTATTGTTATTACTGTCCAAGCACGTGTCATACCTGACTATTTATACAGGCTAGTAATATGCTCTTAAGGAGCATCCAGTACAGAAATAATAAAGTTTTGTGTAACAATTTGCAGCATTTTTTTCTTCAACTTATGAGTTTTGAGATTTGTTATTTTTTTTCAAAATTCATTGTCCCTGAGAATAAAATAAAATCTATAATTTTAGACGTTCTAGTTGGGGTACGCAGTTTTTGAAACTAACAGATAATCAGAGTGAGATGGACACTCAAACACGCATGTTCATTCTATAATAGCAGTTTACATCGAACCTACATAGGTCTACTGTCCTACCCAAATTCGGAAAATGTGAAACAACACTTGCGGTGCTAACTCAATTCTAGGAATAGGTACCTGTACTCTTGCACAGAACTTGGCAGGCCTTCATAATAAGAGAGCTTCTAAATGTTGAAGAAAAAAACAATACCCCGAATTCACTTGTTTACAGTAGTAAGCGGGTCTACCAGTGGCACTATATTCCAAGAAATTACGTAAACGCATGTGCCCTTTGGACTTGTCTCCTGGAAGGTAGACCCAATAGGTACGTCCTGAGTGACAGTCCCTCCTACCCACCTTCTCGGAATCAAACAGTAACACGCCCTGCACCTCCACAACTAAGGACGTTCCGATACTATCGATATGAGTAGGTATCGATATTTTTGTTTCGATACTACTGGTATCGAATCATCCGATATTACAGTGGTATCGAAAAAAAATCCGCAGTATCGAATGAGTGCTTCCTTTCTAGATTAACATAATTTTAATTTTTCGTAAGGTTTATTTTTCAACAATATTGAAATTACGAGTGCTCAGTTTTGTCAATACAGAAGAAGTAGCTTGCTTTAGAAGATGCAACACGTATATGGTTGGTGGTGGTCTGGTGGTAGTAGTAGCTAGTGTTTTCAATTCAAGTCAGGTCGATATCGACACTGAGAAGAAGAGACAGTTCGGTTTTCTGTTATCACCAAGTTCGGTCCTTCGGTCACGAAGTTACCACTGTTCGGTCACATTGTGTTACTCTTGTGTTGTGTGTATTCTGTTTCTGTGCCATAGATTGGTTTGGATAAAATAATACATTAAAAAAATATTATATTATCTTTGCATTCTTTACATTTTGTATTACAATAAAGCTTTTGTATAATTACAAACGTCCGGTTTTGTCTAGATTTTTTTTTTAAAGCTTGTATCAAGACCACGTAGGTACTCATTTGATACTACTCATATCGATACTTTTCATTCGATACTTTATCGATATCGATACCATTGATTCGATACCAAATATCGTATCGAAAGTGGTATCGGAACGTCCCTATCCACAACTCTGGGAACCCGAATTCGAAGAACTTGGGACCTGCGCAGTAAGTTTTACTAGTGATATGGGTTGCAAAAGACAATTTTTTCAGTCTTCTCCGGATCGTGGTATGTGTTAGGTTGTTCCAGTATTCGTGTGCTCGGTGGGTCGTCCGGATGAAGAGGAATGACCGGCTGCTGGCTCTGCTACAAGATTCCAATCCACTGCAGCTTTAACACCGATAATTTCGATGAAACTATGTGATCTTGCTTCGTACTCGGTACGCGTTTCGCGAACGGGAGTGTTGGTGAAAAGGCAATCGTTTTCGTTGTGAAGTGTAGTGTTCTATTGCATCTCTTCGGCTTCACCTGCTGCTATCCTTCAGTATGTCAACTAACATCCATTTCCAAGGTAGTTACTTGCATGCTGCATGAATAATAATAATAATAAGTAATATTAATAATAAGTGATAATCCACTCACGAAAATGAAATATAATGCACTTGATTTTACATGGTTCGGCTTCAAAGGATTTTGTACACAATCAGTTTTATATAGGCATTTATATGTATAAATGTTAATGACCGTGCTGGAAAGTAAAATACTGTGGCCCAGCACGTTCAGTGTTTGTCATTCACCATCCTTGATCCTTCCCAAGATACCTGCATGCTGCATGAATATCACCGACTCTATGTTTATTGAAATAATTAGCTTATTACTTATACTGAAATAGGATATTATATGCACTTCATTTTTTATATGGATCGACGTTAAAAGTATTTGGTACACAATCAAGTTCACATAGGTAATGATTGCTGATGACCGTGCTGGGGAGAAACATACTGTGGCCCAGCACGGAGTTGGTTGTTAGTCAGGTAGGTAGGGGAGACCGGGGCAACGTGAGCCAGGGGCAAGACGAATCAACCGCCATTTTGTGTATTGAAAAGGAGGGAACTTTGATTTCCCCCTCATTGTGGTATTGCCAACACTGGATCTTCATTCTAAAGTGGTTGATTGAGGAAAAGCAGCAGTTCACCAGTTGCCATTGACAGGGAATGGTTTTGGAACCTTAAAGTAAGTTATTCATTTTCTCCTTGGCTCTTTCTCATTTCCTCACTTGTTTAGTTTCACAATCTGTACTTTCAGTGTTGGTAGACCATGAATCAAGGATCATATTGCACTCATAACTTTTTGGTCGATTGTTTTCAAGATGATGTTATCAACACTTTTCCAGACACCTAGCATTAGGGGCACAATGAACCACTCGATTCGGGGCACGATGAACCAAAGCAAAGATGGTTCATCTTGCCCCATACCTATTATAGAACCACTATAATAGTGGTTCTTCTTGCCCCATAGTACTGTATTTTTGGATCTTGATGTACTATGATATTTTTTCTATTCCAGTTGTCAACAATGGTTCGGAATTATGTCAAGAAGACGGATAGAGGAACAGTCCCTCCTTTGGTAATGGAAGCAGCAATTCAGGACATCAAGTGTGGAGCAAAAATCAAGAAAACGGCTCGGGATTATGGGATTCCATATTTATGCAACTCTTGGGCGTTACAAGACAAGCTCCTTTCCAATATTCTTTTCAAAAATTGATTCATATCTTTGTTTCTTTTAACCGTTCGTAGGTAACTGCCTTTAATTTCATTTCTAGGAGAGATAATGATTTAAGTAATTTGATTTCGATAGAAGGTTATTAAGGAAAGTAATATGTTCGTTAGAAGGTAAGTATTTTATTCTTAGAATGCTATTCTTTTTACCATTCGTAGTTAACTGAACTGCCTTTAATTTAATTTTCAGGAGAGTTATAAATTTTACTTGATCTCAAAAGAATGTTTTTTGTTCGTAAGTTCTTTATTCTTAGATATGTACTTTACTTTACCTATTATTTTGTCTTGTCATTCTTTAGATATTATGCAAGGTAGTTATGCAATGTTCCTCTCATTACTATTATTTACTATCTGTGATTCTAACAGCTACGATTTAAAGAATAATTTTTTAACGAAAATAAAATATTTTGAACTATATTTATTATTGATTTGTCTTGCCCCAGGTGTGGTTCATTTTGCCCCGGACTTGGGGCAATATGAGCCGTTTGATGAAAAAATTTTGATTCGAAATAAGTACCTTTTAAATTACGTTTTCAGAAAATTTCTAGATGTATAATGTAGGTGAATAGTTGTAGTTTAAGATGTCAAACTTGGTCATAGTCTCAAATCAAGTCATAAGACCAAAAATTCAATTTTAACAAATTTTGATTCGACTTGCCCCGGTCTCCCCTACTCATTAACTATATACATTCAAGTTATATCAAATTTCATAGGTACCTAATGGATCAATAAGTTCTCGATCAATACTTATGTTGAGAACAAAATCATTTTGAGAATGAAAAAAAATTGAGCTCAACCCTAGCGCACTGGTGAGCTTTCGAGTAGGTACTACTTTGTAACCATCCGCCGCGCTACTGCCCTCCGCGGTCTCCTCCATTTCCCTACATTGAATGTTCCCTACAAATTTTAAGATTCGTGGCGATATCTCGTGTTTCCAACCATACAGAGGTTTAATAGCGTTTAAAAGTTGACGGGTTCAAAGGATTATTGGAAAATCAATTTTTTCTTTTCTACTAGGTAGGTATATTTTGAACACTACCTACTTACTTTCCTCTCCTATGAAGCTGGCTGGAGCTTCGTTCTCAGTGCGCGTTCTAACAGTTCTCGAACTCATGAGAACTGGGACGGGGAGTCCCGGGGAGTTCCGGAACTTGTGGAACCGCGTTCTGCACTGCGAACGATTTCAGAACTTGGAAGTGGAATAACCTGTGTTGTTTGTAACCTCACTCAACTCGTGTTACCTTCCAGTGCTCCCTTTTCGAATATGTTTAGTGCCCGTATATATAATTCTTGATGCCTATTACTAAAGTATTGCAATTAATAACAAACCGGCAATAAAAATAAAAAATATATATATTCCACGATGACTGAGGAGTATACTTTGAATTATCTTACTTGAGGAGTAAAATGTTTGAAAATTTTTTTCATTGAAATCCGTTTTGAGACATTCTGAAACGAATCCTAGTGTTTAACGCGTTTTCATATATGTATACACGCATGTGTCATTCCAGAAGATAACTATCCTTAGGATTGAGATAAAAATCCCTTTACTACTTACATTTCATTATTATTTGCTGAAAATCGATAAAAGCTCCCCAAAAAAGCTAAAATTCCCAAATCTTTTTTAAGTCGCAGATTATTATTTAGAACGAATTTTGTTGCCCTAATGTTGGTTATTACGATTTCAAAGTGTTCTAATTTCAAAACTATGTACCTAACGTAATATAGGTACTAAGATAATTTACGAGATTCGCTCGTACGATCTTGCTGCATGACTGGAACTTTTTTTGCCATACCTTGCCATAAGGACCGAAGTGGTGATGGTAGAGGGTGCTGGCCTGAAAACGGTGGGCTAACTCTTCCGCGAGCCCACGGCTTATTCTAAAGTGGTAAACGAACTCTTCGTCGTCAAACCTTGGCACGATTTTCACAAAAAAATTTGAGTTTCTTGGATGTAGACGAGATTGAACTATAACTTCGATCTCGTCCTCATCGTCTACAAACCACGGAACACCATCGTCGAAATTATCGCTATCTGTACTTGACGAGCTAGTTGACATTTCGAATTATAGGATAGTTTGGTAACGTATAGAGACTGAAAGAGAATGAAACGAAAGAAAGAGAATGAAGCTGAAATTGTTATGATCGGTGAAGCGAAATAAAACGATATAAGGTTGTTTAATGAATAAAGTCGATGAAGACGAAAGTTGTTTATTCCACGAGCTCCGAAAAATAGTGAAATGCGCATGCGTTAACTACGTCCTTGCGTTCGAGTTCTCACTGTTCCAAAAATAAACGGGAACCGTTCGGAACTGGGTTCCGAAGACACTGCGAACGCAGAACTCGGCGTTCTTGGCGTTCCGGAACTGGGCGTTCTGGCACTGCGAACGACAAAACTCTACTGCGCTTGCCCAGAACCGTTCCGAACTCCCAGAACGCGCACTGAGAACGAAGCTAGGAGTGTCTGGAAATGGGATGCCAGTGACGCCGCCAGCGCGTTCTGTCGACAGTTTTTGCAACTTCCTCTTATCTCTACCTACCACGGGGATGAAGGCGAGGCAAGCGTTTTGAAAGTTCTTGAATGTTTTAAAATACAGGGTGTCCCACAATTATCAACCGTAATAAATGAGTTAGAAGAACGATTCAAATGGTAAACCCCTTGTTTTTTCCGTAGATCTCGAGAATGTTCTTTAATACTGCCACCCAATTTCAACGTTATATTTCTCCCATTCAAAACATCACTTTCTCATTTTGAAAATATGATTTGGACTCTTCAAAACTCCCTCTTCTTTACTGTTATAATTTTAAACATCCCAAGTATGATTAACATGATTAATTATGGTTTTTAAAATTGAGGGTGCAGTAGTTAAGTTTTTACTAGGCAAAAACTTCACTGCTGCTCCCCAGGTTAACAACTAAATTAACAACACTTGAAAAATTCTCTTTCTATCAATTAGAAGGATAATTACTGCTGGACCCCCCCCCCCCCTTCAATCCCATGAGAGTCTGGGGGAATTTCCACCCTCGATTCTAACCACAGGTTTGGTTCTATTTGTCCAACTAATTGCTTTTTACTGTAAGGATAGATTTAGGGTATTTTTCGTTCTTGAGTTGCGAGTTTTTGAGGATCCAAAACCTCCTATACACATGATTCAGATCAATTTTCCAAATAATCCATATTTTACTAAAGGTCTGATTTAGGATGTATTTTAAGATATATATTGTGGTACTAAAACTGCGAAGTTCAGCTCTGAAAGTGCGAAAATTGTGAAATAATGAATTTTCGAAGATAGGTATTAAACATGAACCTAGGAGGGAAATGGACTGGGTATTGAAGAGTTGACACATCCCATGTATGATTAACACTAATTAATATTTGTGGTTCTATAAAATTGGGGGCAGTAGTGAAGTTTTGCCTAGTGAAAACCCTTTAACTTATTACTCTTTCAAACAGCAGAATAATACAATAAATAGCTGTCTGATGAAGCAGATATTCGCTATCGAAAGTTAAGGGGTTGAGAATCAGAAACTTGATTAGGTACCTATGGCTGGACTCCTTCCCGTCCGATTTCAAGCGATTCTGGGAACCACCCTCCCCCCCACCCGTGATCTATTTATGCAACTAACCTATACTATTTTACCAAAACGATTGATTTAGGATATCACTCTATTTTTGAGATCCAGACCACCAAAGAATACACATCATTCAGATCAATTTATCCTAAAATATATCCTAAATCAGTCCTGATCCAAAATCTTCTTTTATTGAGCACATTAATATTTAGAATAAGTTTTCTTTGACAATGAATTGGTAGTTTGCAATTTGATTACTGTAGTGGATTTAAATATGTTTTACTTGGTGTAGGTAAACCAAGTGGGACATTTATATTCTGATTATGCGGGTTAGTCCCTGGGTTATTCCTGTAAGGAATGTGAGCGAAACCGTCAAGGTCAGCTTGCTTGGCGGGATGAACTGAGAGATAGTTCGTGTCGCAGCCGCGTGGAGCACTGGGCTCGCATAGTGGGTGCTGGGTTCGATCAGTTTGGTACTGAGCCGTTTTGTAATATTCCGGCCTAAGATTTATATCTGTAGGAGGAATATGTTGAGCTTGGTTGAGGTACTGAAAAGTATCCTTTGTTTTTTGTACATTTGGAGTGTATTTGACACTCGGATCGGCCGGGTAGCCTTGTGTCGAATATCGTGGATATTCGGAAATCTTTGTCGAATCATAATGATTGACTTCAGAGCGGGTCTGAAAGGTATCCTCGAACTTTTGTATAGGTGAGGCTTGATCTAACGTTTCCTTCGTAAATACGTTAGGTGAGAAGGCGATCTCGTCGCGAGGATCGAGCCTTGAGCCGTCGCTAGGAACAGCGGACTGGCCGGGCAGCGGGTAGGTAGCGCTGCGTGGGCTAAGAGGCCCGGCCGCGCCGTGTTCTACCTCCCCTTGCATGAGGAAATAGGACGGCCGACGTTCCATCGAAATATCCGAGTTATTAGCTCGTTTTTCGATGCCTCTATGTATAGAAATAGAGGGTTTAGAAGGTGGACTCGCTTGACAGAGCTTCTTTCCTTTGCTCGTATGTCAGGGTCCTACCTTGTAGTCTTGAAAAAGACTTCCTTGGACGGTAAATTAGAGCGTATGAGCTGAGTAATTTACCGGCGTGCCCACAGCGGTCGGTGACGAGCCTAGTGCTACGAAACCCGGGCGACACGACTAGGAACGTCCCAGCGGGCGTACGATCTAAAGAGAATATCAATAGATGTACCGGGTGGCGTCCTGACAGATGAACTACGTTGGGCAATGAGCAGGATGAATAATCACTGGACTCGTAGATGCCACTGCGAGATCTGTGTGGAGAGAAGGTAGGCCTTGTAGAAAGCAGTAGGAAGCCGTTCTTGAGATGAACTCGGGAGCAGAAGGTTCGTCAGCGTAGAGCGTGTAGAAATCTTCGTACTTCGAGGTGTAGTCGTCGAGAGCGGAGAGTAGAATGAATTCGGAGGGCTCCGAGCGGGGTAATTATAGGGAGGTGGCCGCCTCCTGATTGGTCCGCTTAATTTCGTTAATTCGACTGTGTAATCTCATTGGCTCGCACATTGTTTTCTCAGTATCTGCGAGTATGATAGCTGAGCTGGTCCTCCGGGGTGGTTTCCCCACGTCCGTCGCTGCGACGGGGTCCCCGGGGGTGGCTTACGAGCGTCCGTCGCGGAGCCGACGACCTTGAGTTTAGACGGGGACCTCGGGTGCTTTCTCTGCGTCCGTTGTTCAGACGGGGTCCCCGGGGTGGCTGCTGGACCAGAGGTGGTTGCTTGCCGCCTCTTGGTTGGTTCGCCTATTGTCTCTCGTGTAATCAGTGTTTCTGATTGGCGAGTAGGCTTGTTTGAATTGTCCTTGTTAGTTTTAGAGGACGTTTGATTTTCTGTTTGAGTTTTCTCGTTCAAGGCGACTTGGTTCGAGATACTTGTCGCATCTCTCTCGCCCAGTAAGTGTCTAGGGAGGTCGCCTTGTATGTTATTAGTTAATATTTCACTTTTGAGAGAGAAATTCGTATTTTCTCTCTGGTGAAATATTTTGTTTGACGGAGTTGTAACTCGACGTCTTATAAATATTTTTGTGTTGTGTCTACCTCTTTTTGGTAGCCCTGAAAAGGGCTGTTGAAAAGAGGGGGTGGTTTTCACCACAGGCGCCCCCCCAAGACGTCGTGTTACTAACGACGACGCCGGTTGGGGAGAACTGGGAGGTCCACACGGAATTCTCCGTATGAAACCCTCACCAGTTGGGGCGGAGGCGGAGGTGCAGGCCTCGCGTCCCGCGCCTGGCGTGCGCCCGGCCTCGCCGGTTTCGACGAGCGCCGCGGGGCGGCCGTGGCCGGCCCGAGCTTTGCCGACGGGAGCCAAACCCGCGAGGGCTTGGCCCGCGGCCGCGGCTGGGCTGTTGCGGAGGTGTTCGTTCCGGCTCCGTCCCCTGCTGCGCTCATCTCGTCCCACCGAGGCACGGGCACGTCCCCCGAGCTGATCCACTTTCGTGGACCCGTGGGGAGCTGGTGAGCGGGTGGAGCCCTGGGCAGCTGCGGAGCGGGTGTAGCGGTCGTCGCGTATGCGGCCGGTGTTTTCCACACCACCTTCGAAGCGCTGGCGTCCGTCGGTGCCTTCTTTTCTGGCAAAGGCGGTAGCGGGCTGATGGTTGCCGGAATTTCCTCGGCTAGGAGGAGATTCTCCACTTCTTCCGTGATCATCTGCTCTGTAGGAGTGGAAGCTGCCATGGTCAAAGTTGGTATGAGCTCCTGGCGTGGGGTGTTCCATATTTATATCTCCCACTGTTCCTACCCGAGAAAAGTGGGCGTGGCCTGCTTCGAGTGCAGTCACCCACTTCTCGTCGAATTTGGTAGAGGGGACGCGCCCTCTGGCGGATTTTCGGGGAGTTTTCTCCTTATTTTCTGCCTGATTTTGGTTTCGTGACACAGCTTTGTCCGAGTTTAGAGTGTAAGCCGGTTTTATTTGTTGTTTGGGAACTTTTTTCGTGTGTTCGCCAATTTGTACTGTAACCGAAAACTTATCTCTCTTAATAACCTTGAATGGTCCCGTGTAAGGACATTGCAGGGAGGAGAGCTGTGTGGGCACTCTGATATAGACATGTGTACAAGTATCCAAGTTTTTGGGCATGTTGACGGCATACTTCGTATTATTATGTTTAATATGTGTAGGCCGGAAGAAGAGAGGCTCAGAAAGGTTTGTAGAAGTTACGAAAATGTCTCCTGGGAGTGGTACGTCAATTCCGTAAACTTTTTGGAACGGTGTAGTTTCCGTTGCTGGGTCTACTGCCGTACGCATGGCGAGTAGAACTTTTGGAAGTGCGTCGAGCCAATTTTCGTTTTGTGCTTTGAGAGCCTCTTTCAAAGATCTATTTCTGCGTTCTACCATTCCGTTTGTTGACGGTTTGTATGGTAACGTGTGAGTATGTTTTACTCCGAGACGTTCCATAATGGAATTAAATTGATCTGATTCGAATTGTGTGCCTTGATCACTTGTGATGTATTTAGGTACGCCTTTTGAAGCTACCCAAATATTGATAAAGGCGTTTGTGATCGTGGCTGTTTCGATGTTGTTAAGAGGGACTGCCTCTAGCCAACCCGTTGCTCTATCGACCATCATTAGAATGTAACGTTTCCCTCCTTTAGCTAAAGGTAAAGGTCCGGTAATGTCAACGTGTACATGTGAAAATTTGTTAGCCGTTTCAAATTCGGAGTAAGGGAGCTTCACGGAACGAGTGATTTTTGCTCGTTGGCAAGTCTCGCACGCTCGGACCCAGTTGGAGACATCTGCACGGAGTCCGTGCCAAAAATATCTTTGTTTAACTTTATACACTGTAGAGTGTATACCTGGGTGTCCCAAATTGTGAATTTGGCTGATTATTTCTTCCCTTATTTCGTTTGGAATATAAGGTCTTGGGTGTCCTAGGTCTAGGTTACACCAAATTTCTCCTTGAGGGAATTCAACTCGTGTGAGTTTCAATTTGTCCTCTGCCTTAGGAGGAGAACGAATTTGTGCATTTGAAATGTGCAGTAGAAGATTGCACTCTATTGCAGCCGTAATTTGCGAAATTTCGGCTATGGGTGGACCCTCGTCAGTTTGGGTTGAAATCGATTTTGTTTGAATTTCAACTGGATCGAAGGGTCTGGAGAGTGCGTCGGCGACGACGTTGTTCTCTCCGGGTATATGACGAATGTCACTTGTCATTTGAGAGATGTATGTTAGCCATCTCAATCTCATTTTAGAAAAATGTGCATTTTTCTTAAGCATCGTGCCTAGCAGAGGCTTGTGATCTGAACAAATATGAAAAGATCGGCCGTCCAAGTCATTGTGCCAATGAATGCAAGCTTGGTAAACGGCGAACATCTCTTTGTCGAATGATGCTTTATTCTTCCATTGTTCCGGAATTTCTTTACTGAAAAATCCCAATGGTTGGTAAGATTTCGAGCCGTGTTTGTCTGTAATTTCCTGCTCCAGTGCCGCTCCGATGTGTGTGTCGGATGCGTCGCAGACTAATCTCCACTCTGCTGTAGGGTGTGGATGAGCGATATTATGCAATGTAGCTTTAATCATTGCTTGTTTTAAGCTGTTGAAAGCTTTTTCTCTCTCTGATGTCCATTCGATAGGTGTTTTGTCATTTTTTTTGTTTGACTGAATGGAGTCATACAGAGGTTGTGCCGTGTGAGCGAATTTACTTGAGCAAGCTCGGTAGAAACCACACATACCTAGGAATCTGCGTAGACTTCGTACGTCTATTGGCCTAGGAAATTGTTCTATGGCTTCTATTTTATCTCGTTTAGGAATTATCCCTTCTTTCGAGATAGTGAAACCTAGGAAATCGACGGTAGGTTTTGAAAAAATGCATTTATCAAAACCTACTCGAAGTCCGTGTTCCCCTAGCTTGTCAAAAATTTGTTTGAGGTGGTTCATGTGTTCTTTATAATTTTTAGAAGCCACCAGGATGTCATCTAGGTATACAAATGCGAAATCAAATTTTCGCATGATGCTGTCCATGTATCTTTGCCATGTTTGAGCCGCTCCGGCCAAACCCATGCTCATTTTCTTAAACTCATAAAGACCGAAAGGTGTAATAATTGCAGTTTTATGAGCGTCATCTGGGTGCATCGGAATATGGTAATATGCCGATTTTAAATCTATTGTCGAATAGATTCGTGTATCATGTAAATTCGCTTGGAAAGAGCGAATGTGAGGAGGAGGGTAGGCGTCTTTCTTCGTTTTCGCGTTCAGGAAACGGTAGTCGCCGGTGATCCTCCATGACCCGTCTTTTTTTGGCACACAGTGTAACGGGGATGCCCATTCGGAATCTGATGGTGCAATTATGCCTTCGGAAAGCATTTTGTCAAAAGTACTTTTGACTTGAGCCCGTTTTTCGCCCGCCATGGGTCTTGCTCGGAAGTGTACTGGTGTTCCTTCCGTGGTTATACGGTGGTAAACCCCGTTGTTTTTCCACTTTCCTTGAAGTTTGCTCATTTTATCATTGTATTTTTCAATGATAGAGCGAATGTTTTTGTCCTCCGTGATTTGCACGTCCTCTGGTTGAGGGCTGTTGTCACGATGAGGGATAGTAGCTGCTATTTGTTCGTCAGTGAATTTTTTGTTCATGACTGCAGCTATTTTTTGATCGGCATAGCTTTTTATTTTATCTTTATAAATGTATTTGTGTTTGACCCGTATTCCGATATCCCAAGACTCGAGGAATGGTATACCGAGGATCGCTAGATCAACTTTCGTGATCATAAAATCGGTGGTCATGTCTCCGAGGCCGATGTTAATTGTCGTGTCAGCCCGCCCTAGTGTGTCTATAGGGGCTCCGTTAGCTGCTGTGAGCTTTACGTTGGACTTACGAATTTTTAAGCCCAATTTTTTGGTGACATTGTGGGGCAGAATGTTCACTTCTGCTCCCGTGTCGATGAGAAATTCAGTGCCATTTAGTTTGCACTTGAAAAAAAGCCTTTTATACTCAGTAGACTGCCGGTGTATAGGCTCAGATACACTGGCAGTTATTCGTTTTCCGAACTCTCTACGTCGGAGGTTGGAACGGTACTTTCTTGTACCGATCTCTGAGTATTTTCGTTTGAAACCCAGGTTTTAGGCTGGCTTATAGTCGCTGCCTTTTTGCTAGTTTTGGAAGCAGTGTTTGCCTTCCAAGTGCAGTGTTCTGGGTCTGCACATTTGCGAGTTTCGTTACCAAAACGTGCGTGGTTTCGACAGACATAGGCCGTCGGTTTGTGAGGCCTACTCTCTACTGGTTGGGGTTTGAACTCAGCTTGTTGTGAGAGGGCCTTTTTGAAACCAGTTTTCATGGGTTTCGGAGTAGATTCTACTCCTCGTATGTTGAGAGAGGTATTCTCTGTTTTGTACGCATTTAGCGTATCAGCTAGGTCGAGCCGGGCGGTCGTGGTAGGCTGAGCTGCGACCATACCTCGTGCTTCGATAGGTAGAGTTTCGATCCACTTTTGAGTGATCAGAGCCTCTGAGAAGTACCCAACAGCTTTAGAGTACATTTCGTGGTACTTGGTGCTGGGTTTTTTGGCGAGAGATGCGGGGTCCTCGAGTGCGAGGAGCCTGTCCTGTAAGGACAACCCGTATTCTCGCTGTAGGCGCTGTTTGGCCTCTTCATAAGGTGCGTGGGGTGCCGTGAGGTAAGCTGAGTCGATAGCTTCCCTCATTTCTTCTGGTACCCACTTGTATATAGCTGAGAAGCATTCGTTCTGCGTTCTCGGGTGTTTTCGTACGCAGTATTGATCGAACTCGGTGAGTGCACGATCGATATTCTTCTTTTGGAAGATTGGTTTTTGATAATCTCCAATCTCCTCTAAAAGTGCTCGGAAGCCACTTTGTGTAGAGGGTTGTTGAGTGAGATGTGGGGCGTAGAGACCCGGCGGGGGTCGCACGCCCGCAGTGGTTCCCTGAAATCCACTAGCTTCATAAGATGGAACGAAATGCTCCGTGTTAAGCCTGTTCAAAGGCGGGGTCACCATTTGTAGTGGATTTACATATGTTTTACTTGGTGTAGGTAAACCAAGTGGGACATTTATATTCTGATTATGCGGGTTAGTCCCTGGGTTATTCCTGTAAGGAATGTGAGCGAAACCGTCAAGGTCAGCTTGCTTGGCGGGATGAACTGAGAGATAGTTCGTGTCGCAGCCGCGTGGAGCACTGGGCTCGCATAGTGGGTGCTGGGTTCGATCAGTTTGGTACTGAGCCGTTTTGTAATATTCCGGCCTAAGATTTATATCTGTAGGAGGAATATGTTGAGCTTGGTTGAGGTACTGAAAAGTATCCTTTGTTTTTTGTACATTTGGAGTGTATTTGACACTCGGATCGGCCGGGTAGCCTTGTGTCGAATATCGTGGATATTCGGAAATCTTTGTCGAATCATAATGATTGACTTCAGAGCGGGTCTGAAAGGTATCCTCGAACTTTTGTATAGGTGAGGCTTGATCTAACGTTTCCTTCGTAAATACGTTAGGTGAGAAGGCGATCTCGTCGCGAGGATCGAGCCTTGAGCCGTCGCTAGGAACAGCGGACTGGCCGGGCAGCGGGTAGGTAGCGCTGCGTGGGCTAAGAGGCCCGGCCGCGCCGTGTTCTACCTCCCCTTGCATGAGGAAATAGGACGGCCGACGTTCCATCGAAATATCCGAGTTATTAGCTCGTTTTTCGATGCCTCTATGTATAGAAATAGAGGGTTTAGAAGGTGGACTCGCTTGACAGAGCTTCTTTCCTTTGCTCGTATGTCAGGGTCCTACCTTGTAGTCTTGAAAAAGACTTCCTTGGACGGTAAATTAGAGCGTATGAGCTGAGTAATTTACCGGCGTGCCCACAGCGGTCGGTGACGAGCCTAGTGCTACGAAACCCAGGCGACACGACTAGGAACGTCCCAGCGGGCGTACGATCTAAAGAGAATATCAATAGATGTACCGGGTGGCGTCCTGACAGATGAACTACGTTGGGCAATGAGCAGGATGAATAATCACTGGACTCGTAGATGCCACTGCGAGATCTGTGTGGAGAGAAGGTAGGCCTTGTAGAAAGCAGTAGGAAGCCGTTCTTGAGGTGAACTCGGGATGCAGAAGGTTCGTCAGCGTAGAGCGTGTAGAAATCTTCGTACTTCGAGGTGTAGTCGTCGAGAGCGGAGAGTAGAATGAATTCGGAGGGCTCCGAGCGGGGTAATTATAGGGAGGTGGCCGCCTCCTGATTGGTCCGCTTAATTTCGTTAATTCGACTGTGTAATCTCATTGGCTCGCACATTGTTTTCTCAGTATCTGCGAGTATGATAGCTGAGCTGGTCCTCCGGGGTGGTTTCCCCACGTCCGTCGCTGCGACGGGGTCCCCGGGGGTGGCTTACGAGCGTCCGTCGCGGAGCCGACGACCTTGAGTTTAGACGGGGACCTCGGGTGCTTTCTCTGCGTCCGTTGTTCAGACGGGGTCCCCGGGGTGGCTG
>CM061047.1:70256760-70299260 GCA_030762985.1 Adelphocoris suturalis
TACTCATTAACTATATACATTCAAGTTATATCAAATTTCATAGGTACCTAATGGATCAATAAGTTCTCGATCAATACTTATGTTGAGAACAAAATCATTTTGAGAATGAAAAAAAATTGAGCTCAACCCTAGCGCACTGGTGAGCTTTCGAGTAGGTACTACTTTGTAACCATCCGCCGCGCTACTGCCCTCCGCGGTCTCCTCCATTTCCCTACATTGAATGTTCCCTACAAATTTTAAGATTCGTGGCGATATCTCGTGTTTCCAACCATACAGAGGTTTAATAGCGTTTAAAAGTTGACGGGTTCAAAGAATTATTGGAAAATCAATTTTTTCTTTTCTACTAGGTATATTTTGAACACTACCTACCTACTTTCCTCTCCCATGAAGCTGGCTGGGTTCACACCCACTCGAAAATGCGGCAATCCGTCAATTAGGCCTAGCGCACACCGGAGACTTTCCGCTGTACGATCCCAGCAGGTAGTGATATTTTGGTCTTAACAGTAGGTACCTAACAGAAATGTGACTTGTGGACCAGAGGACTGTCAGAGGGCATTGAACTCAATGACGCTACGCACACCTGATAAACATTGTCAGATCCGAGAGCGAATGGGAGTTTTTCAAGCTATTATTGAGAGGCACTCCATGTGAAAAACTACAATGTATTACATTTACCTAAGGTTTGTATGTACAGTGAGTCCGGAACGGTTCTGAACTGGCCACGCCCCTTTTTGGCTGTATGCACAGCGACCGAACGAGTTCGGGATTTTTAGTTCGCTGTTCACAGAGCCAGTGCGGGACCGTCCAGAACACGTTCTATCGGTCCGGGATTTTTTTCGGAACTTCTAGTCCCGCTCATGCGCAGTAAAATATTTACGCTCCGCCCACTACGATTTCCCCTGTGGGCTCGCAAGTGGAGTTTTGTTGTTGTTTTCGGCAACAGTGTTTGCGTCATTACATTGATTTTCGGTAACTGATATTGTGACTAAGTCATAAGTTTGATAGCAAACAAAATTCTAGTGCTATAATAATCAAATATAACACAAATTGACTTAGGTCAATTCGCTCTTTTGGTCATACTGCACAATTGGAACATTTAGTGAATTTTCGAGGAAAATGAAACTACTTAATGCAATGTCTAGAAAAATTTTACAAATTAAATTTAAATTCGTGAAAATCCGTTTCGAAGTATTTTGAAACGATTCCTGGATTTCAATTCTTCTGTTCTCTTCTGTGTAAGGCTCAGTTCGGAAATTCGTGAAACTCTTTGTTTCCGAGACTTTTCCCAAACTAGAAAGGCTCATCAAGTTCTTACAGTCTCAATCGAAAATTGGTGGAACTTGTTACCGCCCGAAGGTTAGGTACCTACTCCATTACTAGCTACTTCACAGAAATTCTTGTGAGCCAAGCCTCTTCTATTTTATTCTTCTTTCAATATTACTTATATTTTCCACCTAAAAAGTTGGGGGAGCAATATGTTCAGTTGACGGGTGAGAAGAAACTATTTACTTAGGTACCGCTCACAAACAACTTCTCATTTTTAGCGAATTTAAAAAAATATTTTCGGCTATAATTGCATTTGTTTGTATTTTAATTTACTGAAATACGACTCGTATTTATTACCTTGGCTATCCGATTTGGAACCAAGGTATATTTGGAATGTCAGTTTGACAGCACAGATTAACAAAATACTAAAAAGACTGGCTGCCTTTGACTTCAATGGTTCAGCCGTTTAATTTTGAGAAGAATCCTATTGAGAAGAAGGTTAGGAGTGAAGGTTATCAGTTCCGAATTGGTTCGAAACGCGTATGGACTGCGAGGAGTAATGAACCAGTTCTCATCCCCTCCCTTGTCGGTCCTACTTCGAACCTAGTTCGATTCTGAACAGGTCCAGGACTCACTTTACATACAAACCTCTAGCTAATTAAGGAAGAAAATTATGTTTTAGCGAATTTTCGTTGAAAATTAATCTTTTGCAATGGCTCGGAAATTTTTAAAATCAAAATTTTTGAAAAATTTGTTCATTGAAATCCGTTTTGAGGCATTTTTAAACGAATCTACAACGAGTTTTACACTTTAACTAACTAGTTTTACCCTTTGAAAACACAATATTTTGCATAATAGACTTGAAAACAAAAGGAAGAAAAAATGGTGATTCTGCAGTGCAAAGATGTTATGGCAGTTTTGAATGTTGTAAAGCAGAGAACACAAAAAATATCATACATGTTAAATTATCTAAAACACGTGTTTCGTGAAAATAATGTTATCTGGGAAGATTTTTGTCACAAATTATTTGTTGAATCGATAACTGAAGTCTGTATTTCCTTAAGTTTTTTCACCCTAGACACTTATGTATAATTATATACATTATAGGACTGTTATGCATTCATACGATTCGGATTTAAGAGTGAGCCTTTTGGTTCACTATTTTCAATAATGAACCTTTGTAATCAACTAAGGTAAAAAAAAAAAAAAAAAAAAGTTTAACCCCCCTAAAAATATTGTTTACATTTCAAGAAGCGTAGAATCGAATAAAATTTAAAAATCTGTCCGTTATAAAACACGTCCTACCACCGTACGAACCTTTTCTCTGAAACTACAGGACCAAAGTTTATGAAATTTCGCTGGAGTTCATACATCGGCCGGGGATGTGCCAGTAACATCGGCATCACTTTTGATCAACCCTAATGAATAGAATTAAAGGGCTGAATGATTAAAGAATCGAGATCGGGATATCTAGAACAGGGTAGCCAACTCATGGACATCCATAACCGTACCAATCTATTCCAAATTACCGTACTTTATCGTACAGCAATCCTAATACCTACCGTACCATCGCCGTACGCGCATATTTCAACAAAATTTAGATGTTCATCGATTTAATTTAGTCTATAATAACGAAACTTAGTATATTTTTTAATCAACAGAAAAACAAGATTACTTCAATAAAACTTCATAAGAAAAATTATGACAGTTACAAGAAAAAATAGTAGCAATTTCGCATTTTTGATGATCTTGCTTCAACAAGCTCGAGGATTCCTCGATATCCGGGTTTAAATTGTAAATCGATGTGGAAGTACCTATACGTTAGATGTCATTATTTTCATATAAAAAAGTCGAAATTAAGTCGGAGACAAGGAAGGAAGAAAGGAAGCCATCGAAATAAAGTTTAAATGACACCAGCAATGGGCTTGAGGTTACTTTATTTCTTCGTTTTGTTTTTGTAAGATTGGCTAGCAAATTTCTTTCTATCTACAGGCTATTCCACACTATACCTGAACATTTCATCAAAATCGTTTCATTAGAGTCCGAGTTTTGCCTGTGTTAATCGATATTCGTTTCGCGCATGCGCAATAGTTACCACTCTACAGATTGCGAGTTAATTTGCAGGGCAATATCCGAGAACATATACCTACCTAGTCAACTTTATGAGAAATTTACGTTTGCACACGCGCATGCGCACAGGCTACTGTTGATTCGATGGCATTGAAAATTATAGGAGACCGTCCAGGAGCTAACCCGCACAATCCCTGAAAATGTAATCGGAATCGGAATAAAACTTGGTATAGTTTTGGTCGTGACAAGGATTTACCACAGACATCAGACTGACACGAAACCAAATTTGATCAACAAGCTCTGAAACGCAAAAAATTAGTGGAAATTTTGATTCTGGAGGACAAAAATTTTTTCGACTACAATCACGAACACAAAGCTTCCCTACCTTCGGTAGTGAGGAAGCAAAATTATGTAAGGATTTAGTCTTATAGTAGTCCACACACCGGAAAAACATTTCGCTTCATTAAGTCAACCAATCGGCACCGTCTTGGCGATTACTCGATGGAAACGGTTCAAAGGCGGCGCCGGACCACAAAGTGCAACTCGTGCAGATAAGAGGAATGATACAAATATGAAATAAATAAAAACGATTGTTGTGAGAAAGCAATGACGAGGGCAGGAGATGACCATCTGAGCGGATCACGCTTCCCGACCCTCGCGTTCCCACGAGCCTCCCGCCCGGCCACACATCTTCCTTAGGATCCGCCGACTTATCTGTCCGCCTCGGCTTCTCAAGGATCGAGCGCCCGGTAAATCATCGGTCACCCCGACTGGTCAAACCCATACTGTAAGAGGCGACCTGGTTCGGTAGCGTAATATGTGACCCGTCCTTGGAAAAGGGACCTTATCAGGGTTGCCAGGTGGTATTACGAGTAGATTGAAAACCGGACACAATGAGAAAACACCATACAGACATAGATAGTTAGTTAATTTCTACGCATGTAGATATACAGGGTGAGTCCCTCGCAGATGCAAAAAAAAATTTGGGTGAAACTACATCAAAAATGGAGTAAAATGCCGCCAACTGCATATTTTTATCTCAATCCATTCTCGAGATATGATTTTTTAAAGGTTTTTTCAGGAAAACCGTGTTTTTTTCTTTTAAACTCAAATTTCTCCACTTTACTTCATTTGATTTTAACTTTTGACCACATTTTCGAAATCAGCATTAAATTTACTATAAGAATAGTGTACTTGGGTTCTTAAAAAGTACCATCCAAAGGCCCTCACATTTCTGAAAATCTTTAAAACTTTACTACTCTTCCAAAACGAATCCTGGAAACTGGCAAATCTCATGAAAACTGCTTCGTCTAATACTCTTTCCAACGGTATAACCAAGTTTACTTTTATTTTGTTATTTAGTGAAGAAAATTATGTTTTAATGTTTAAAAATGTGGGTTTTTCAACGAAATTGTTGGTTTTCTCGAAAGATGACCCTCCATGAACCTACGAGTATGGGGTCGGTTTCTATGTATTTTTTCACGCTGTATCGAATGATAACATTTGTAGATCTCTCCAACTCCGTTATAACCGAGTTTTACACTTAAAATCGCAAATGTTTAGTTTGTTTGTTACGATTAAATGTATATGTGTTATGGGGTAAAACTAGTTAATTAAAGTGTAAAACTCGATTATAACGTAGTTGAGAGATCTGCAAGAGTTTCCATTTGATCCAGCGAGAAAAAATACATAGAAACCGACCCCATACTCGTTGGTTCATGGAGGGTCATCTTTCGAAAAAACCAACAATTTCATTGAAAAACTCACATTTTTTAACATTAAAACATTATTTTCTCCCCTAAATAACAAAATAAAAGTAAAATTGATAATACCGTTGGAAAGCATATTAGATGAAGCAGTTTTCATGAGATTTGCCAGTTTCCAGGATTCTAAGAGAAGTAAAGTTTTAAAGATTTTCAGAAATATTATTTTTTCAAAATCGACAATGTTTGAGCTGATGTGAGGGTCTTCGGAAGGTACTTTTTAAGAACCCAAGTACACTATTCTTATAGTAAATTTAATTTTGATTTCGAAAATGTGGTCAAAAGTTAAAATTGAATGAAGTAAAGTGGAGAAATTTGAGTTTAAAAGGAAAAAAACACGGTTTTCCTGAAAAAACCTTTAAAAAATCATATCTCTAGTACGGATTGAGATAAAAAATATGCAGTTGGCGGCATTTTACTCCATTTTTGATGTAGTTTCACCCAAATTTTTTTTGCATATGCGAGGGAATCACCCTGTAGATAGGTAGGGTGGTGGGGCCAGTGTTTGGCACCTTAAGATGCATTTTGACTTTGGTAAGTAATTCAGTTATGTTTTTTCGTTTTTTCAAACTTGAAGCTTACATCTATTGCTGCATCAGGATGTCCTAAAACTGCTCGGTATTGAAAAAATCACTAATTCAAGCCACAATCATAAATTCGTTTTTTCGAAATCAATTTTTTGACCCAGTATTTGACAGCCACATTTTTTGTTGTACCTGTGATTGACACCCTATGATTGACACAGGCAGTTCTTCTGCAATAAATAATTCCTTGTATCAACAAAACATCTTATTTCAAACTTTTACAAATAATGTGAGCATTTGAACTTTGTTTTATTTATCTAAATATAAAAATTAATATGAGTATTCATAAAGACAAAGTTGAAAATATCACCGGATGTTTCATCACAAAATAGGTAAAATGTTTTCTTGATACCATAGGCACAATTCGATTCTAATGGTAAACTAGCAGCTTGTGAGTTGCTATGTATTTATATAAATATAAAAAATAAAGAACGAATGACAAGAACGAATAGAGATCCATATTGACAGCACTGTCAATCACTGAGGATAGCATCAATTTAGTGACTAGTAATTGACATTTGCATTTTCACATGTTATCTTTGATTATTTCCAAAAAAAATGATAGTATAAATGCAATCTACACAAAAAACTGATTGAGAAAAACCATGGAAATTATCGAATTTGAAAATGTGTGGGGCAGGGTGAAGCATAATAAAACTCTTACCTCCTTAGCAAAATCACAAGAAACAGCACCAAAGAAATTACAACACGATGTTCTGTTGGGTAACCTTTTCCAGATTTCACAAAAACCCGCCTGAAACCGCCTTCATACTTTACTGAGAAGGTATTTTGCCTAAAAACTCAAATGGGTTAAGCCCGTAAAACACTTTTAAATGCCTAATAATTAAAACTTCTGGGTGACATGTCAATCACTGGTTCCTCCACCCTATGAATTTTCCTGTTCATCACCCTGTCAAAATGGGGCATATATATGTGGAAACTTTTTGTCTCTTCATTTACGCAATTTTCGTAAACATTTTAAGAATGTTTAAAATACTTTTTTTCTGCGCCAATAATTTCAAATTTGTAGGAACTTACTTATACATCATAAAACTTACTATTATCCCTATGAAGATAATAGTAGTGTACCACATATTAATTTCTTGCAATCTATCGTTAGTAGAGTAGGTTGGGTTGATTGAGGGTGATAGATTTTTCAGGCATCTCTGTTTATGTCATTTATTGAAATGTGCTGAGCGCTTTCGCCTATATAAGGCCTCTTCAGAGCGAATTTTATGATAGATGAGCTTTCAAGTATTTATATATAAGTTGGGAGTCCTCCTTGTACATCTTGATCATGACCAGTTGTGGTTGGTCACATTACTAGGGTAAATTTTGTGCTTAAATGAAGAAAAATGCAATTTTTATGTGGAAAGACACACATAGTCTGAAATCAGTCAGACAATTGAAAATAAAAAACCGGACATTTGCTACTGTTCCTGCGAAAACCGGACTTTTTTTTTGCGTCCAGAGCGGCTTTCAAATTTTGCCCGGACGGCTTAGAGAAAAACCGGACTGTCAGGGATAAAATCGGACACTTGGTAACCCTGGACCTCAAAGAGTTTTTGGTGACCACTAACGTGCCCTTAACGTCACCTTAACGTACCCAAAAGTACGTGACCTTGAAGGGACGTTAGCACGCTTTACGTTGAAATGGCTCATTTAACGTCACACGTTTGGGGATCTAAAGGCACACGACACATGCCTAACCTTTCTGTAAATAGAATGTTTTTGGTTTCAAATTAACGTCACCGGTCACCCATAGTCTTGAGGGAGCAAATGAAGATGCTAACCCAAATGGAACCGGGGGAACGGTTGCCTTAATTTTGATGTCACGTTAACGGTGGTTGGGCAACGCGATATTTTCCCCCAGCTGTCTTTTTGTCTACTGGTTGTCTAATCAATTTCTTTATTTCGATATGAAACGCCGATTTTCAATCCTAAATTCGAATTTCACGGGAGCGCCCTCCGTGTCTTTGCAAACATTCACAAACAATGCTCGTCTGGTGTAAAACTGTCGTGACGGACACAAGTTGTTTTTGTTTTTTGCCGATTTTGTTTTTGTTTGTGTGCATCTTTATTATAATAATTTATTTAATGATAATATAATTCTCATTTTGGACCAGTATTGATAAGATTGATGGTGCGATGAACGAATTGTAGAGCGAAAAGGGGCGATGCAAGGAATCAACAAGGGGAAAGTCATGTCAACCACCATGTTCCTTGCGGCCCCATAGCGCTCCTTGCGGCGGGCCTTGTTATTTCGAAGCCCCATAACCTCCTGAACGATCCTCAAATAGGGGTATGGGCAAAGCGGGCGAGCGCAAAGAGCTGAATCGACTAAAGTACACCATTCGAACGACGTTGATCTGTTGTGTTTTGGGGAGATAACTTTCAAGAGATGTGATACCCTGATACCAATAAATTAAACATTTTGTAAGCAGGTTTAATGGGAAAAATCCGGCTAAAAGTTAAAATTTGACAATCTTAAGAAACCTGTCTAAATTTGGAGCGGTAAGTAGCTCTCGAAAGACTTCAATCGGAATTTACTCCCAGAGACGGGAAAAACTGCATCGAGATCTCATCTTTCCAACGGTGTAGTTAACTTTACTTTTACTTTGCCAATTAGTAGAGAAAACTGTGTTCGAATGAAAAACATTGTTTTTTCAATGAAATTGAGAGTTTTCTTGAAAGATTACCTTCTGTGAAAATGTGAGTTTGGGGTCGGTTTCTACGTATTTTTTTTACGCTGAATCGAATGGTAACACTTGCATTTCTCCCAAATCCCGTTATAACCGAATTTTACTCTTTAACCCACAAACTCGAGTTCATTTGGTATGATTAATTTTATGTGTTTTTAGAGCTGAAACTAGTTAGCTAAAGTGTAAAATTCTAGTGTTAAGTATATGTCGATCTTTGGAAATCATTTTTGTTGTCGAAGATACAACGGTCCATTCGGATTCCGAACAAACAACTGCCAAAGATACAGAAGTTCGATAATGAACCGGAAGAAAGCCGTTCATATACTCTTTTTCTCCTCATAATTTTATTACCATGTTTTATAGCTAGTGGCCTCTTTAGGTATTTATCCGAGTAGATGAGTGATGTAGAGAGCTTGAATCAGCTGTCTGGGACTTCACGAGCATACATTTTACATTAAGGATTATTTTTTAAGGGTTCAAGGAATGATGGTTAACACTGTAATTCTCAAGCTTTGTTTGTTTCCTTCGTCAGGAGATAATGAAATAAATTTAAAATCTTGGAAATTGGTTTTTAAAGTGTGTGTGTTAGTTTCTTGATAATTTCCATGTATGTTGGAGTGTAGCTATCAAAAACGTGTTGGTAATTGGGTTCAAAATTTTTCCGAATTACCTTTACCTGCTCGGCAAATAACTATATTTTGGTTGTTCCTCAAATAGCGTATGCCTTGTCTAATCCATCTTGTGTAAACTCTTCATTTGGTTTGTTGCTCTCTGATCTGAGGATCTGCATGGCTCCCGTTATCAGCGTATTCTTTGATTTTTCCGAGTACGTTTGGCCATCTAATTGTTCTATGAACTTTTCAATGTTCATTGCTGTGTCAATCAACTTTCCTTTTTGGATTTCTCAGGGAGAGCGAAATTGAGACCCGATTCTAAAATCCTTTTTTCTACAACGTTCAGTGCATGGTCCGAAAAATTATGTACCCTCAAAATTTTCGAACTCACTTAATTTGACATTCAACTATAGGTTTCCTTATTCTAGGATCTCAATCGATTGGTCTGCATTGAAGGACTTCGAGTACATACCTATTCACCAATCAATTACAATCATCTATGATTGTGCTCCAGAAACATAATGTTTCAAACGATTTAGCTAATGATGGAAGTTTCTGGTAGTTACGCAATGTTTGAATAGCCTGAATTCTATTATGGTGCTCAGCTCCTGCAGGGAATCAATGGTTCCGGTAACTTCAGTCGAAAACGGCTCTAGGAAACCAGAATGGGATTGGAAGAAGATAAGACAGCAGAAAAAAGGAGGCTCTTGGTTAGTTGGAGATGGCGTAGCGGTAGGCGATTTCAGAGCAGTTAGAGCCAGTCACATTCTTCCTATCACCGTGGAGAACACAGGAGGGAATGAAAGAGAGACGAAGAAAGAAGAAGAAAGTAAAAAAAGGAGAGAAGATAAGAAGAAAAGAGAAAGATGAGGTAGAATGACTCCGGCGACTGAAAAGCTTAATGGGCAACTCCCCCGGGCTCAGTGAGCAGGTTTTTTACGTTGGGAAAATCCGACCATAGAATCCGATTGAACTGCGAACTGAATGCACCGTTAGGTCCCACGTTTCCGATCACCATTGTGTATTGTAGGTACAAAGAAGTTCTTCAGGTGATTTCATATTAGAAGTTTATTCTTAAAGATCGGTAAAATTTGAAAATCAACATCTGCCTTGTTGTAGATTGGTGAAATTTTTTACATAAGTTTGTGGTACTACTCGATAAATCGGGGTGGAGGGGTAATGCTAGATAAGAGAAAAGTGTCGAATATATTAAACTAGCCCCACCTAACCCCCCCCCCCCCTTCGCTCGCAAGGTGTGGCTGTACACATACGATGCTCTTTTACATCCCCATTCAGGTGTATTACAATTGAAACATGTGGGTCGTGTTGCTCGCTTCGCTCGCAAACGGTAAATCCCTAAGGGTAGGTTTAACGTGTGTATTAGGGAATGTTGCCCGCTTCGCTCGCTCGGTATGGCTGTATATGTGTAGGAAAAACCTCGTTGAATTCCGACGTGGGTAGGTGATACTGCGTAGAAGGGCTATCCTTTTCCCTGTCTTTTAAACGGGAGCAAAGATCAGAGGCGGACTTACTCGCCTGAGTCAAGTTGGACGGCACAATTAACTTCTCATTTTAATCGCTTCGTCTTGCTTCCCCTCACATTTTGTCCAACTTCCCGTCACTTTTTTCGATATCCGATTTCGGATTCAGATTCGGCGGAATCAAAACTGTATTTCGCCCGCAAACACCGTCCCAGGGTTGCCACATCTCCAAGTCGGGCCCGGGACCAGATTCTGGCCACGGGCCTCCCCCCCCCCCCCCTCCCCCCTTTTTTGTCGCGCCACTTTTACTAGAGATGGCTATGATAATTGTAAAAAAAAAAAAAAAACTATTAAACCGTCTCTAACCAAACGAAAAATCATTTATACTTCCTACCAAGGTTCAGTGTTCGATTAAGAACACTTGAGGGGCTGAACTCTTACTACTTCACTACGTTTTATTCAACATTTAATCAAAAGTAAAGTGTAACTTAAGAATTGAAAATTCAAGTATTCATACTCTAGTAATTACCAACTAATTACAAAATCATAAAAATGCAATAAATTACCTTGAAACAAAAATTCTATATCCAATCAGTCATAGGATTCTATTTCAACTACTTTAAATACAATTGTTTGTGAATAGAGGGAGTATTCAGAGAAGTTCCAATTTACTCATTTCTCAATTGGACGATTGTGGCAGAAATTATGATTGATTAAATTTCATATAATCATTAATCAACACATACAATTAACTTTATTTTAATGTTATGGACGGAATAAAAAGGAAAGTCTCTGTATACAGATGGCTGAAGGAATTAATTGAAACAATGATTATGTTTGAAAGAATACATTTATTAATTTTGGAAAAATAAAAATCTACAAAAATATAATTGTTTTATTACAGTTTATCTACTTGTAATGAAGCTATGCAGTAAAGAATTAGATTTATAACAACAAAAGATACAAGAATTATTTAGTGAAAAACTATCAAAAATATGAATTGTTAAAATGAGAAATTTGTTTTGTTGAGTTACAATTGCATTCTGTACGCGATAGATAGCGTTATTTGTGGTACCTACTGGTAAAGACGGTAAAGGGTAAAGAGTAATATTTTGGGATATCGCAATCATCGCAACTGTCTAAGAGAAACAGTCTGGTGTAGTAAATCAAATATAATCTTAACAGGGCCCGTCAAGTGTAATACACTCTGTTTTATGTAGGCCTAAAAATTCTAAAATACTTTATTTACTAAGTACAGGACCGGACCAGGCCCCCCCTGGGCCCGGGCCGGGGGCAAAAGTACCCACTTGCCCCCCCCCCCCCCCCCCCCCATGTGGCGGCCCTGCACCGTCCCAAAAAACGTCTTTTTAAATTTTAATGAGAAAAAACGAAGTTTTTCGTCGGAATTTTCGAGAAAACGGGTCCGTAATCTTTTTTTTTTTGACACATTTTCCGATATTTTTTTCGCAATCTGATCGCACCTCTTACAAAAACCTACGAAACCGGAATTTTTCCGGAATTTTCGACTGCCGTTTAGAGGGGTAGAGGAAGCGGGGAAGTCGAAAAGAACGGCATTAAAACGGGCTCCCACTCCCCTCCCGCCCATTAGCCCATGGTTTAAATGGGATTAGAAAATTTTAAAATAGCCTATAGTCTGACCTGGATATTTCCGGTCACGATAAAAAAAAAAAAAAAAAAAAAAAAAAACCTGTTCGGATCCCTTTGTCCGTTCGGCTGTGAAAGCGACACACACAGACAGACTCATAGAGTTTCATTTTCATAATGTAGGTAATAGAGATTATTGCTTCCACGACCGAAGGTAGGAAAGTATTGTAATCGTGCGAAAAGACAAAAAATATTTATTTTCCAAAATCGAAATTTTTATTGCTTTAAGTGATTCAGAGCGTGTTTATTAATTTTGATTCCTGTCTATCGGTGAGACAGCGGTAAATCTTTGTCACGCTCAAAATTAAACCAATTTATCGTCGGGTTTTGATTAAATTTTATGGGAATGCGCGGGCTGTAACTTTCTTTGCCGTCGGATCAATATTTTCCTGTGCGCATGCACAATTGTTAATTATTTAATATTATTCTATTATTGTCAATTGGTTCGATTTCATTTGAACTCAGAGGTTTTGTATGGGTATATGCCCTACGTATTTTATCATGATTGGTTGAGCAACAACTGTTGCATGAGCGCAAACCAATATTGTTTGACACTCCGAGACTAATGGACCGATTTCGGTGACATTTTCAAGAATTGTGTGGGATAACCCCTAGACAATATCCAACTAATTCCATAAAATTGGTAATTACCAATTTCATTTCACTCAAAATCCTCAATTTTCAGAACAATGTACCATTATATACTCGTAGCTTGATAATTTACGAAAATTCGATCATGCTGCATGGCTGGAAGTTTTGAAAACCTACTTTGTGACCACTAGATGATACAATTCAACAAATTTTATCACAAATTTGCCCATAATACGGCATCCTTACTTATCCATTGTTTTTCTTGGTGACAACGAATTGCAGACTTTATCCAAACTCATCTATTCTAAGAACCTTACTCTAGATGGTTTCAACAAGATCTCCATATCCATTACTTGCTTTCAATAACTGACTTTTCTTGGGTTATTCAATTTATATTGTCATTGATGTGTGTGAGTTTGTGTGTGTGAGTCTGTCGTGTGTCCGCAAATCGCAAATCCTTGTAACAAGCTTATTTTCCACAATCTCATCGGAGCATCGTATCTCTTGAAAGCGCTCGCAAAAAAACTGAAAGCAGTCAGTGTTTTTTCTTCCAAATTCCAAAAAAAGATGATCTACACAGAAAATCCAGACAAAAATTAAAATGGCAAATGGCTGATCTATTAAATTTTAGGCACCCAGTATAAGAGAAGGCTGAACTGCTTCCGTTCCTGCAGGCCGGAGTCGTGGCGGAGAGGAGGTGAATGAAACAAATCGCTCAGATGATCCTTTGTTTACGAGTGTGACGCTCAACCGTCCGTAGCACGGTAATTGAGAACGACGCAGCCTCCTACGTCCTGTACCCACCATCTTGCGACATCTTTTCTCCGGAGAAAACCTTCTGGTTTCCATGGCTTCTGTTATGGTTTACATCACACAGGAGAAAAACGTTTGCCAAGTTGGGTGTGGCATCTAGCCTCCTCGTTTACCTATCACCTTGTTCCAACTATCAACCAAATTTAAGCGAACTCGAATGACTAGAGAGTGAAAAGATAAAACGTAATGGAATTTACGTTTGCGCATGCGCCGAATGAAGTATTGATTTGGGAACCATGAAACCGGAAGAAAAAATGAAAATTAAGGTCGTTACAAGGATTTCACATAGGCGCATGCGCAGTAGGTAGCTATTAATGATATAATCATGTTGAAATTGATAAAGGATGATCAAATCGTCATCGCCTAACTATCATCCGTGAAAGAATAGAGCATGAAGGTATTTACGTTTGCGCATGCGCAGAGTGGAGTATTGCTTTCGCAACAATGAAACTGATAGGGAACCGTCTACACCCTAACCCGCTAAGTCCCTGAAAATTTCATCCAAATCGGGTCCCTCAAAAGAGAAAACAATGCTTCCGCTACCTATAGGAAGACTCGGAAGCACTACATTTATGAGATGAAATAAGTATATCTACTAATGCTTCACTATTACTTCCGCACAGACAATGATTGTTAATTAACTCGATTTCGCAAAGTTAGAATACAATTCTATTGGAACTACACCACCTGATCATTCCGTTGGAATAACAACAGCTGATATTTACGAGGAAATTTCTGTCTTCCGATCCCACTCTCTAGCAATCGTTGATGGAATTTAGAGATTAATTATCTAGTCAATAGATTCGCTCGCAGCGCATGATTTCTCCACGGTCTCGCGCTTAGAAATCCGAAGGTGTCTTTTCGAAGTTCTAGTCCTTAGGGAAAGCGAACCGTTCAACGTAAAGCGTTGCGGATGGTTTTAATAGGTTCTTTGGGATTATATTTTTATGATTGACTAGCAAAAAATCATTAGGTACTGTTACCTTGAAAGTTTTCAAGATCTCCATTTTTGTATGTTTAGCCCTTTGATACTACCCGTTAGGGTTGATAAAAAAATAAAAATTGATGCCGAGATTCTTGGATCAATTAGACCCCAACGTGATTCATAAAGTTTGGTTTAGAAATTTTGGATAAAACCAGGACATTACTTTTTGAATTTGGGCGGACGGATTTTTTTATTTGATTTTTGGATTCTACGCATCTTGAAACGTAAACCGACAAATTTTCAGGGGGGAAGTTCATTTTTCTTGGTCAATTACAATACTTGGTCAATTCTTGGTCAATAATAAACTTAAAAAAAAAGCGGATCCTCGTATCAAAAACGCGAATTTGAAATTGTAGCGCCACAATCAAATCGTAATCAAAATCCAGTTTCACCATTAAATAAAATTTGAAACATATTGTGGAGAGAACATTCAACTGTTTTTTGATATATTCAAAAGTAAAATAAAAGTAAATTGCTGGTCCATCAAATTTTAGACACTCTGTACAGGCAACCAATGTTCATGAGCTACGATCTCATATGTGGATGGAATATCAAAATAACGAACTGACGATTCGATTGTACTCAAGGAAGTATTTATTTACTTACCTGTAATTATCCAATGTACATGTAAATTTTATTCATAGTATAACAGTATAATTACTTAGGCTAATTATACAGTAGATTCAGGCCCGGTATCGAGAAACAGCAGTCCTGGGAGGTATAGTCCAGGCAGAGGGTAGCTACGAAGTATAACTGAATCACTAGGCAGGGTTAGGACAGCTGCTCCTGGTATAATTAGCAACCAGTGTTACCTTCTTCACATGGAAATTTTGTAATTAGCAAGCCAGAAAACTAATTGCGAGGGTGGCAAGTTAGTACTACTCAAGCCGCCGATCAATTGTTTTCACGTGAGCCTTGATTTTCCAACGGCCCCAGCCAACCACAGAGCTTACCTCGGCAAACAGCGGGGGTACCCCTCCGTTCACAGCTGAGTCAGGGGTACCCAGGGTTTAACTGAGGGAACCCAGGGTTTAACTGAGGGAATAACCTCAGTTCTCAAAGAATTGTTGATGTGAGGGTAGAAGATAGGTCGCTTCTTCTCGTGTATAATTTATAGTCATTCACAACTAGTTTCGCCTTTATACAGGCCTCTTCAGGTGAATAAGGGTAGTAGCTAGTTCCATACACGTTCCATGGACAGTTTCATGGATTAGATATGTCGTCCATATGCACATTTTGAATTTACTCAGCTGAGTTCATATATATGAGTCTTGAGATAATCAGTCTTAGGAAGTTCCATAAAATCCGGCAGTAAAACATAATATTGTCCTATGTACAGGTATATTTTATAAGTTTCTGAATAATTTATGAATAGTAATAACTTGAAATACTAGACTTTTATGAGTTTTATGAAAGAGAGACATACCACTGGACTGCTGCATTATTGATAAGCTTGTACACAGGACAATATTATGTTTTACTGCCGGATTTTATGGAACTTCCTAAGACTGATTATCTCAGGGTCCATATATATTTAGTCAGCTGAGTAAATTCAAAATATGCATATCAACGACATACCTAATCCATTGTATGGAACTATCTACTAGCCTTATTCACCTGAAGAGACCTGTATAAAGGCGAAACTAGTTGTTAATGACGATAAATTATACGCAAGAAGAAGCCGCCTATCTTCTACCCTCACATCAACAATCCTTTGAGACTTGATGGCTAACATTAAGAATACTTACTTATTCAACTTCTAGTACTTAGTTTTGTTGTCTAGTGTACGGACATGATCGTCATAAATTTTGTTTTCAGTTGATGATCATGATTTAATAGTAAATATTCAGTGAAGGAATGATAATTTCGAGTCACGGGAAACTGCCCGACCGGGAAACTGTCCGAAACACCCTTCTTGGAAATTCGGGGAGATCGGGGTATTGTCTCGAAACTCTCCGAAAATCTGCTCCTCAAAACTCCCCGAAAAGGAGGGACGAGGATTCTGCCAGAAAACTCGAAACGCAGATTGCAAAGAGGGGAAACTGCCCGAATCCCTTTATCTGCTCCACCTTTGGGCCATTGACACTGTTCCCATGCAGGTCATTTCTGTCATATTTTCACACACATACATACATACACTTGTTTTTTTCACGGATTCGGTCTTAGAATGGTCTGAAACGGATTCGTACGCGGTTATTTATTTATTTTATTTTATTTTTCTCGTGTTTGGTGTGAGGTGTTCACACTTCATACGACCCCGCAAATGTATTCTGAAGGTTTGGTCTGGTTTTAAAAAAAATTGCTGGCACACGGACAGTAATGTTGGATGAACGAAAATCTGGAAAAACGCGTATTTCCACTTCCAGTCTTAGAAAAAAAGGTATCACTGGCATCAGTTAGCGCCCTTTAACTCGGAGACCATTGAGAATAGAAGAAAAATGTATATAGTAATTTTTGTGCATTCTAGCTATACATCTTCCGGTTAAATCATGAGGAGGCTAGCTGTCTATAGCTATGGGGTTCACACGGCTGAAAGGGTCCAGAAATGGTCCATGCAGTTAGCAGGCATCAACCTTCTCAACACTAATAGTACAATAATATATAATCCTCTCGCCTCGAGCTCATAACGAGTCACTCGGGGTTCTTTGCCCCGAGCAGAAATTTGGACAGTCCTCGAATCAAAAAGGAGATTTTTCATTCTGCCAGAATATTTTCGGACAGTTCTACAGCTTTCTGTTTTCCGACACTTTCCTGGGCATACTTTCGGAGACATTTACGCGAACTCCCTGAACTCCCCGAACTCGGAGACCATTGAGAATAGAAGAAAAATGTATATAGTAATTTTTGTGCATTCTAGCTATACATCTTCCGGTTAAATCATGAGGAGGCTAGCTGTCTATAGCTATGGGGTTCACACGGCTGAAAGGGTCCAGAAATGGTCCATGCAGTTAGCAGGCATCAACCTTCTCAACACTAATAGTACAATAATATATAATCCTCTCGCCTCGAGCTCATAACGAGTCACTCGGGGTTCTTTGTCCCGAGCAGAAATTTGGACAGTCCTCGAATCAAAAAGGAGATTTTTCATTCTGCCAGAATATTTTCGGACAGTTCTACAGCTTTCTGTTTTCCGACACTTTCCTGGGCATACTTTCGGAGACATTTACGCGAACTCCCTGAACTCCCCGAATTGGTTTCGGGGCAGATATTCGGACAGTTTCCTGGTCTGGCAGTTTCCAAGTTCCCATAATGATTTTCCTTGTGTGAGTTGAGTCGAGTCAGGATCTATCCCACCATTATGGATGCGACGGTGGCGCCTCTACCGTTAATCGAAAATACAAATAGCTTCATTTTTTACGAAAAATTCGCTAAAATCGACCAAATCATTCAATCAGTAATCTAGTAATATTGAGCATTTTCATTGCGGACGTGCTGAAATTGAATTGTGGATCGAAATGCCGTTTTGGTAATTTGACTTAGGACAAAGTTGGACGAATGATCTTCGAATCAACGGGTTACCTTGTCACCAAGTTATACATGTGTCATGTCCGGGATGATTCATGTTATTAAAATAAAGTTAGCGTGCGGTCGTCGGACACGGACGGTATGTTTTGTGTTGTCAGCTTTGTCCTCCCCTCGGGCCCTAATGACTCACGACTCCCAAGTTCGAAGCTCCTGGAGTCATCAGAGGCCGTAACTAGAGTCGTGTGTCGGGCATTACGACGCCGACTGCAGGCTCCCCGATCATGCGTAGGCACCTCATGAAGCCATGAAGAGATGACGAGAATTTTACACTCTGCGGGGCTGAGAGGTTGGCTAACGGCCTGACATTGTAAGGAAGGATATGCCTACTCATATATACATCTTGAGCCTCAAGAATGACGAGTTTGCTGAAAGAGAACATCACTGAGGAGAAGACAAATCACTTCCTTGGCCCCGTCAAAATGACAAAAGTTGTCAATTTTTTTTTTTTTTTTTTTTCTTTTGAAATAATTTATTTAGAGACCGTTTTATACAAACATTCCTCAATGTAAAGTGTTGTACAAAGTAAAAGCATTTACCACTATTATTTTATTGTGGCGCAGTGAATGACACAAAATTGATAAAATAAAAAATAAATTTCACTTTTCACAACGTCACAATATTGATCTTTTTGTAATACGATGACGTTCTTGGCCGCTTCTTAGTGGTAAATGAAGAAAGTAATAAGGATGGAATTACCCCACTGCCGGGGTAATGACATCCAGGCTGTGGGGTAATAACATCCTAAAGCAACTGAACTATTTTTTTCATTTTCGGAGAAAAACCTATAAAAACTTCAAAAAGTATTTAAATTTTTTCTATAATGAAGAATAAATTACTGGAGGAAATACGTTGGATATGATTATTTTAGAAAAAACTACTGAACTAATAGGCAAAGTTCACACAGAGCGTTTTTAATTGAGGCTTCTCGGAGCACGAAAAGTGTGTCAACTGATAGCATCCGGTGCACCTCCACATCAGCGCATCTTCCTCGTCAGTCTCTCTGCAGATAAAACAGAATCGTTTTTCTGCGTCACTCAATCCTAGGACATCGTCCGGTTCGTCATCGTCACATAGATTTTCGTCATTTAACCCGTAGTCAGTGCCACTTTCTTCCCAAGTTTTCATCTTTTGTTTCTCTTTTTGAGCCCAACCTTTCGAGCTTCTTTTGCTACATCAATTTTCTTTTCTTTTTTTCTATTTAGAGGGCCCTTCTCCAGGGTGAATACCGTAAAAATCAACCTTTCGTTTCGAAGTAGGTTTGATTGTGGTTTTGAAATTTTTGGTCATTTTTTTCTATTTTGGAAAGTCAAATATTTATTTAAAGCTGGATTCTAAGACCTTTAGCAACACAATATAATTTTCGGAAATGAGAGAACAACATAAGTATGTCACATTGGAAAATCGAGATAGAGATGTTGGGTATTACCATCCACACAGAGTAGTGGATGCCATTGCCCCTCAAAAAAATATGGCATTACCCCAATTTGACACACAGTATTAAAATGCGCACCATACCGTTATTTTTGGACCGACTTTTGAAAACTGCATATGAAACGATAGGCAAATTGTTAATTGAACATATGGATTTAAAAAAAAATAAATGTTTTGGAAATTGCGTCACTTACATGGTATTTATGAGGTATCGGAAGTAACAACGGATATCATTAGAAAACGTGAAGGCATGGAATAGCCGCAATTATTTGAACAGCTGTCAGAAGTCGATTGAAGATAGTCACATGCGTTGCTAAGATACTTCAGGGCTCAAAAAATTTCGTATAGAGTGAATAGTTTTCTAGTGAGTTCGAAGGATGGGATTACCCCATGGATGTGATTCCCCCGTCCTACCCTAATTATTCTCAAAGCCTAAACGAATGAAGTTCTTTAGTTTTCTGACACTGATTAACTACTGAGTAGTTAGTAGGCTCCTAGTCCAAATAAAAACTCGTTCACGTTAGATTGGTATTGTTGACAGCAATCTACAATCAAATATTGCGCTGGCAGGCATGATTATTATAACATTTAGTCGAATTGAAACTTTGTGTTGCTACAATATTATACTTTTTCAAAACAAAACTGTTGAAAAATGGCCTTATAACCACGAATTATGTTGACATGAGACGGCAAACTTCTTGTGAGAAATAGGTTGGTTGAGGAGCGATTCATTGAAGTAGGGCGGTATCATGGCCGACTTTGGCTGAAACGCGAACCTACTCCAGGCGTGACGTCACGAGAATATGGGCCATACATCTTGAGCCTCAAGAATGACGAGTTTGCTGAAAGAGAACATCACTAAGGGGAAGACAAATCACTTCCTTGGCCCCGTCAAATAAATAATATAACTGTCCATTATTTACTCTTCATAGTGGTGTTCAGGATTCTGTGACCAGATCCCGAATGTGCCTCGGCCTTGTCAGTCGTTGAACAGATGGTCGATCGAATCCAGCCGATACTAGGGAATTTGCGTGGAGTGTGTTAGAATTCATAAAGTGAGCCATTGTGCTATTGAGAAAGTCGGAGGGCGATTCTAGCTCAAAGTCGTGGTATATAGTTTCGTTACGTACGAATGGTGGAGTGTTCAGTACAGACCTTTGGATGGTGCGATTCTGCTGACCTTCAAGTCTCCGGAATTGGGATCTTGAGCATGTTCCCCAGACAGGGAGGCCGTAAACCCATATCGGACGTATCAATACTTTATACATGAGCATCTTATTGAAAATACTGAGGTTTGGGTTGGAGAGCAAGGATTTCAATCGATAAGTTCGGGATCTGAGGAGTTGAAGTAGGTTAGTCACATATTCAGCGGACGTTAGGCGAGAATATAGCGTGATCCAGAGGTGACAGTGAGCTTTTTTGTTTGGAATAGGCTGCTGCACGTATAAAAGTGTTGGCTCAGCATAGCGTATCCGGTATGTGTAGGTGACTGACTCTGATTTGGTCGGGTTGATTTTTAACCGCCATCTGTTGCACCATTTACCCAGTTCGTCGATGTACATTTGAAGCCTTCTGTGTGCCGCGCCTTCATCTCCACCCCTCACCGCATAAACCAAATCGTCGGCATACAAAAGTACAAAAGTTGTCAATGAAAGCATACAAAAGTTGTCAATGAAAGCAGCAATTTGACAAGCTTTATAAAAGGCCTTCTAACATTAGGAACTGGGACTTCTTCAGGGAGATTAATATTTAAAACTGTAAAATATCTACTTACTTATAGTTTTCTTTTTTTGTTAAAAGTGGAATTTAAATTTATGAGTTATTTTGAAAATCAAATTTAAAATTGTTTACGTTTATGTAGGTAACGATTTTTTTTCTCGTATATTTTGCCTAGTTTGCTGGTGACGGTAATTATAAATTTAGAGTCCATCAATCAAATACGATTAGATTTTGCTCAAGTTTTGAGTTGTCTTTTCGGAAGTTGATTGAATTTGAATTTTTTATCTTAACCGTTTCTAGAACAATCATTTTTTGCGAATTTGATTCTCTTCCTACAATTTTGAAATATTTTGACGACTTGTTTACAAGCAGATACAAAAACCCGTTGGTTGTCCATTGCAGATCTTTAGGACATACTATGGACTTCAAAATTTTAGGACGAGAATCAAATTTGCAAAAATAACATTTCTAGAAATGGTTAAGATAACATCCCAGGTAACGTCATTATTCAGGTAACATCCCAATACGGATCGCGTTATTTAGAATAACCTCAAGCTTCGTATAGCTAAACTTTTCGTATTTCCACAACCGTACAAAAGTGAGGTACAATCTAAAATCGCCTGTGTTAGTCCTATGTAAATTTTTATGATTTTGTTCTGATGCAGGCCCCTAGGTCCATAAGCAACTGTCCTCAACAGATTCAGAGACTTGCTACCTCTCCTTGCAAGTTCTTCTATATGTTGTTGTAACGTTAATTTTCTGTCTAGAATTACGCCAAGGTATTTATGACTGACGTCCACTAAAATTGAAGTTTCATTCATAGTTATTCGTATTTCAGCCAAATTTAAGAGGCGATTCGTGCAAGGGACCACTTCACAAAGTACAGAGAATCACTGATCAGCCGAATGGCCTTTGAGGCTAAATTCTCTCCAAATCGACCAATAATGCTGACACTTGAATATTTCTCCTTTCGGATAGCTAGGATGCATTCAAAAGGTATGGAGGCAGTGTGATTTACGAGTGGGGGGGGGGGGGGCTATTTTCATCCCAAATCGACTTACTGAAATACGCTATCTGCAAAAGACAAACATTGTTTCAAACCACTACACGGTCTATGTAACCCTTCTTACTGTAGTAATGATTACTTCAACATTAAGCGTTTTGCTTAGTAACATTTTACTTGAAGTGTAAAATTGAGGGAAGGGAGGTACGAGAGGGGGGGGGGGGTGAGCCACGTTTTGCAGATTCTTTAATACAAAACTATAATTGTTTGAGGCGATAGTATCTCCAAAAGGTCATTAAAACCAAATTCCTGCAGTTCTTTCTCTCGTCACTTTGCCATTCTCTCCGGACTGCTGTAGTGTCTTCTTTCCACTATAGTTACAAGGACCCTCGGAAAGGTTTAGCTACACTCTTTGTCCAACCCTCCTCGAACTGTTTCTCGATTCCTTTTCGTTACCCTTCCCTTGTTAATTAATTATCAAGCCTGGAAGGTAAAATCATAAGCAATTCTTCTTGGCGGCATCCCATCGTCTTTCAACCCCTCTCTCGGCGACTTCTGCTCCGTCTCTCTTTCCAACAAATAAATCGCACCGAGTTACGGAAGAAGCTCTGTGAGTTCTCAAAAAGATCATCTTTTATTTATTGCTGCTAATTAGCCCGTTTTCCCTTCAAAGCTGTCCTTCCTTCCTCTCGTTCCCTTCTTTTCAGTTGGAATCTCAAAAGAACTTTTCAGTCATAAATTACGTTTTGTAACAAAACGCAATATTAATTCGTTGACATTTGTCATTTCTTCTCAGAGGGTTGTTGTATCATTTAATGGTTTTGCTTTCTTCAGGAAACTACTACTAAGTACCAGCAATAAAAATTTTAAAAAAACCTTCATGATTTGAACGGAAGTCTCATTTGCATCAGCAACTCGAGTGGCGTTTACATCAGCAGCCTGATGTAGAGTACTTCAACGGCATAGTACTTCCATGTTTTATAGGACTTGTGAATTGCGTTCACCAGTGAACACGATTCCCATTTGCATCAGCTGCGTAAATTGCGTTCACAGGTTAGGCATAGCTCATTTGCATCGGCAGCCTGATGCCGAGTGCTTCAACTGCTTTGAGTACATAGGAACATGGAGATGTCTTATGGTACCTGCAAATTGCGTTCACAGGTTAAAAGTGTGCTTTTTGTGTAGTTTAGACTGAAATTTCTGAATTAACCCATACTACTAACGAGAAAATTGTCACTTCACTCAACATTTCTTACTGTAAATAAGGTTATCTAATTCCAAACTATGAACTGTATAGCTCATTCACCAGACTCTCTGTAGTCAATACCCCAACACGGTGTTATTGTATCACTAGCATTATAATTGTAACCATCCATAAACCTCTTCCTCTCTTTATGTTAACCTTCGACAAAAATGAGGATGTAAACAAAATCCATAGTATTAAGGCCATTCTCAACATAATTATGAAGATTAAGCCGGTGAAAAAAACTTCCAAACTCATCCCTCAATGTAAGAATTGCCAGTCATACCTGCATACCCAATCCTACTGCGGGAAAGAATCTGCATGTGTGAAATGTGCTGGACAGCATAAAACTTCTGAATGTACCCTGAACAAAGCAGATGCTCCCAAATGTGTCAACTGCAAAGGATGAGAAACAAAATTACTAAACCCCAACCGAAAGAACAGATCAAGCGTGATGCTTCAGTTGAGAGGAATTTTAATAGGCGGAAATCGCTTACTACAACCATGACAGGTGCAACTACTCCAATGGTTTCATATGCTACCGCTGCTAAAAAAGAGGTTATTGTGTTATAGAGGCTATTGTGTTATAGAGGCTAATGTGTCGAACACAGAAAAAATGCTGGCACAGATACTGGAAAGACTGGACTAACAAAAACATACCAATAAACAGTTATTTGAAAGAATAACTATGCTAGAAAAAGGACTAATTACTAGCTATGGACTAATTTAAATGGGACCGACTTTAAATTCATCGTGACTTGAGGATAGAAACGGTCACTGAAATTATTGTCAAATATGCAAGGAAGCACGAACATCGCCTCCATAAGCACGAGAACCTGGAGATGCTCAACGTTTTAAACAACGAAGGAGAACTTCGGCGACTCAAGAGAAATAAACCTCTGGACCTAATTGTGCTGTGCAAATAGTGCAAGTGTAATCCAGTGTTTTTAACTGTTCTTGCTACAAGTACGGGCCAGGTTTAGCTGTAAACCTCCCCCTTTAGTGAGCTTATCATGAAATGAAATATTGCTAGATGACGTGTGTATGTTTCAATTGCAATAAATAAATCACGAAAAAAAACTCGGCGCTTTGCGCCTCGGCGGGGGGCTCCGCCCCCCTGCACCCCCCGGTTTATTTCTTTTTCCATACTCTGTATGAAATCATAGGAACACAGAATGTGTTTTTGCGATGATTCTATTTCCTTACCAACGGCTTGGTTGTACGTGAATAATAACAATATTTGGCAATAATAAAATAAATAATTGTTAGACATTTAATTTGGTCTAAAACCCTATAAATATTATATAAATAAATATGTAACTACAAGAAAAATACTATATAAATTGAGAGCTTTCCAACGAATGGTGAACGATTTCTGTGCGATTAAAATTGCGGAAGTTCCATTTCCCTACCAACGGCTCGGTTGTACGTGAAAATCATAAGAAAATTTACAAGCGGTTGCAATCATGTTGACAATATCAATTATTGAGAATGATCATCTGTGTGTAAACAATTGATTCAAATAACCATGCTCATAACTCAGGTTGATGGCCACGCACTTCGCAGTAGTTAACATAATATGGTTGGATAAATCAGGAGCTTTCCAACGAATGGTGAACGATTTCTGTGCGATTAAAATTGCGGAAGTTCCATTTCCCTACCAACGGCTTGGTTGTACGTGAAAATCATTATAAAAGGCGCATAACGGTTTTTTCTGTCGGTTTTTTGTGACGATTTTTTTTCGGTAGGTCATCGCAAAAACACATTCTGTGTTAAAAACTAGCATTATTAGATAGGTATTATTATTTTCATACTACTAATGTCTAATAGGTGTATGAACGTGTTATCAAAACGAGCAGATTGCTACTTCACACAAAATTTCTTACTAACTAAGGTTATCTAAATCCAAACTATGAACTGTATAGCATATACATCATTCAACAGACTCTCTGTAGTTACTACCCCAACACGGTGTTATTATATCACTAGCATTATTAGGTAGGTATTATTATTTTTAGAGTAGTTTAGGCAGAATACATTTCTTGTGTAAAGTGGGATCTTTTAGGGCCGACTCTACAACTGATGCTCCGTATTTGAGTCGACCCTGGATCTTTCCAACAAGTGGAGAGCTATTTCTGTGGGAAATATTAATATAATAACGAAGAATTTGGCTGAGGTTGTTAGTCCCTCCCATAACAGGTAATAGCTCCATATTGTCCTTGTCCTCCCAATGTTTCCAAACCCTTCAAGATCAATGTACGTGAAAACATGGATCAGCGTAATCTGAAACAAAGCCCAATTTAGAAGAATTTTCCATATTTGACACATAACAATGCCCACCTGAAGTGGATAGTTATGGCTGCGGTATTATCCATACCGAATCGGTCGGTTAGGCGCCGATATTTGCACCGAAAAGGAAAATCAGATCGCCATATTTGAAGAATCGGATTCGATGCTGACAATCCCCGTGTGGACAATGATGTTTCGAACAATACCCGGGCATTGTGATGGCCTTTTGAGGACAATGGTCTATTTGATTCGGTGGGATACAGTATACCTTAATAATTTCGTCGTGATGACTTTCTTTGGTGATAATCTTTCATTATCCATCTCATTTTTTGGAGTTCGTCGTTACAAGATGGTACTAATCGTTCTCCTGTGGATTTTAATAGTCTACCTCAGAAATTAGTCGAAATACATAATAGAGAATATTCACCGTTACTAACTCTCTCCACAGTATAGAGGTGGAAGTGTTCACCCATTTTGGGGAGTGGTGTTAAATTTTCATCTTAGCCTCTCAGGAAAACAACACGGGCTAAGCCTACCGTTGGAAAAGCAAGCTAGGCGAGTAGCCTAAGTTCTGAATTTGTACAATCAACAAATGAATACATTTTTTCTTTATTGAATAAATTCTATCTATCTACCTAAAACCTGTGTATTTGAAAAATTACGCAATGTAGATTAATTGTTTCAATCACATTTTGATATTCCTAAACATAAAAATTGAAAGGAGGAAAAATTGATGGATTTTGAAACTTGAATAATTTTTAGGCTCAGACTGATGACCGATTTCGTTTAGTGCTTATTAGACAATGGCGCCAGTAGCATGTGTCCATTGTGCAACTCGTGGGACAGATCGCTGAATAAAAGTTGATATTAACATAAAAGGGAAAATTATGGATTTTCTTCATTTTTTAACCTTCCTGAACGCATGCGCATGCGCAGTTGGTGTTTCAGTCTTTTTGCGTACAGGGGTAGAAAATTACGGGAAGAAAAAAGGCTCTGTATTTACACCACAATTCTTATGTAGCCGTCACTATCCTCATTTAACGTGCGATGCCGCTACTATTCCAAGTATAGCCTATTGCAATATTTCAGGTTTAGATAAATTCATTTTGAAAAGCCAATTGAATTTTTCAAAGAATAGCATTCCATTTTCGATAAACCAACTTCATTTTGTCACCGTGGGCGGCGTAGACTCCATCGGACTCTGACCTAATATCGCTGCACTTGACGTCCCAGCGGAGGTGCGTTGTTCATTTGGATAATTTGGAAATACCAATTGAACTTTATTTGATTTAGCTGTTTTTATATTCTGAGAAGTCACTCATTTACAATATAGAGTTCTTCGTTCTGTTTTAAAATTTTATACATCCACTTTTTAAAAGCATTTCATAACATGTAGAAAGTGTTCAAGAGCTTGATTTGACTTACTTAGAAACGAAAACGGACCGTTCACCTTAATTCATTACCACCCCAATTATTGGTTTCCGTTAATTCACTACCGCTTGATAAATGTTCAATTGTTCTAAAAACTGTTTCCCAATCATTTTTACGTCAACTGTGTTAAAATAGATCAGAATGCTGTGTATAGTTTGGTGGTCTGGATGCTCTCAAACTCGCATCCCAAAAATAAATAACATCAAGTAGTCAATCCCTTAGTAAAATTAGGTACCGATTAGTTGGACATACAGGTCTGAATGAATGAATGATAGTGAATTAAAGGAAAAGATCCATAAAAACCTTCTTACTTAATATTGTCAAAAATGTTACCCTTTTTAAATTGTTATCCAAGAAGAGAACAAGATCATTTTGTTTGCCTGAATCGTATTTCTGTAATATTGTATATCGGGTTTACGGATACTAACGTAAAAAGCATGACCTACAAATTAGTGTGCAAGATGTGTGAAAATAAGTAGGTACCCCTAGGGTTATGTCAAGGAAACTATAAGTAATCAAATGTGCGAAAATATTTCACTTAGAATAATATGGTAAATATGATTTTAAATAGAGTTCCACAACTTTTTTTGCGTTGAATCCAGTTTCTCGCCAATTACAGAATTACAGAAATAGCTCTCCACTTATTGGAAATATCCATGGTCGACTCAAATATGGAGCATCAGTAGTAGAATCGGCCCTAAAAGATCCCACTTAACACAAGAAATGTATTCTGCCTAAACTACTCTGAAAATAATAATACCTACCTAATAATGCTAGTGATATAATAACACCGTGTTGGGGTAGTAACTACAGAGAGTCTGTTGAATGATGTATATGCTATACAGTTCATAGTTTGGATTTAGATAACCTTAGTTAGTAAGAAATTTTGTGTGAAGTAGCAATCTGCTCGTTTTGATATCACGTTCATACACACTATTAGACATAAGTAGTGCGGGTTAATTCAAAATTTTTAGTCTAAACTACATAAAAAGCACACGTTTAACCTGTGAACGCAATTAGCAGGTAACGTAGGACATCTTCATGTTGCTATTTGTATGCATGACCTACATATTAGTGTGCAAGATGTTTGAAAATAGCACGAAAATATTTTACTTGGAATAATACGGTACTGAATCATGTTTCCATTCATTTAGTAAATATGATTTTAGATGAGTTTCCACAACTTTTTCTGCGTTGAATCCAGTTTCTCGCCAATTGGGCCACAGAGACGGAAAAATCCCGGAAAACAGCGTCGCCATAAATATGTGAACTTCCAACACGAAGGAGCTTTCTCCAACTTCGAGAAAGACGATTTGTCAAAAAGCGATGCATTTAATCAAAAGAAACGCGCCGAGCCGGCTTTTTGACGTGAAGGGGATGGAAAAGGGAGTTTTTCCCCCTCGTACTCCTTTTTCCAGGGAGAGGGAAAAATTTTTCAGGGAGAAAAAAAAGGGAAACTTTTTCGCTGCGACGGTGGTCCTAGACGGTGGTGGTTGGCTGACGGGGCGAAGTCGGGCTGTGTGGAGGAAGGGGCTGTTAGATGGAGGAAGCAAAACTCCAAGACGTCGGTGGAAGGGGGAGTTACTATGAATAATGAACTCTTCTTCCTAAAGAAACAACGGAGCCTCTAGACGCGATGAAAAATTACTCGTCAGCAGTTGATATTTGCATCTCTCTCGTTTCGTTCAGAAAAGGTCTCGAAAAGAAAAACGGGCGGGAAGCTCGCCCATGTAGACCTAACAAAGGAGAATACTCATAAAACCCCTTCGACTTCGAGTTGGGATTTTTTATTTTGTATTTATCATGTGAGAGAAAAGGGGAGAAAAAAAAATCACATGTCAACCAGCGCCCGAGTGTATTGATGTAGGGGTTTTACGGTCGAAGTAGTCAGTTTGTTTGCCGGAACGGTGTTTATATTTTTTAGATATAAAAAAGTACGCGGTAGTAAAAGTCCGTCCGCCCCCGCGTCAGGTCGAACTCCGAGATAAAGTTCTGCCTTATTTTACTTACCTCGTGCAATTCTGATAAATTACTAGTGGCCAGGGGATTTCTTTTTATGACAGTTCATAAAACGGGCACCATTGTGGCAGCTAGGCGGGTCGTCTTCCTATCCCATTTTTATAATGTTCATACCATTTCGTTATTTAACTGACAATGCTTGCTGAGAAAGAATCTTACCAACTCCGTTTTGGGTACCAAACATTAACCGTTGCATTGTTACTCTTACCTCCTGGTTATAACTCCAATATTTCGAACAGCTCCTTCATGTACCTACCTACGTACGAGTACCTACCCATACGAAGCTTTGGCATTTTCAGTCTGACAAAGAATTTCAAGTTTGCACGGGTTTGATCGCAGTAAATGATACAATTACGAATAAACTCATAAGAAATTACTTAAACTCTTCAATCCATGTTTTCAAGCGAATGCACACAATATTTCAGTATCAATAATTCATTTCCACAGATTAGATACATAAATAAACAATGTAATCAATATTTATTGTCCTGGAAATAATGAACGATGGATACTGAAATATGAAACGTATTCCCGTGTCTCCAGTTTATTAAGATGACAGCTAAACACTCCATCAATGCCATGATCATAATCTCAAAATTAGCTTTGGGTGACGCTCAGCTGATTCGGGTCCCATGCACCGACAATTAAAAGTCGTAAAGAGACCACATACTACATAACAGTTTCATAAAGTGAATAGTCTTAGAATAGTCGGAGTGAACAATAATGGGAGAGGGTAGTTTACTTTATTTTCTTGGTCGATTAAAACGGTTCATTATTGAATACAGTCATATGTGTTTCTTTCTATACAGCTGCTTTTCATAGCTTTATTTAAGCATACGTTCACCAGTGCCATCTAGATCCAATTCTTCTTCATATTCGACCACCGTGACATCATTTTAGACGTAAATCTCTTATGTTTGTTCAAATAATCTGTATTTTGCTAAAAGGATTGATTTAGGATATTTTTTATTTTTGAGATGCGAGCTTGCGAGCATCCAGACTACCAAACTATAAAAATCAGGCTTATCTATTACGTCGGCCTGTTTCGTTATACGGAGGCCGGTTTTTTATACGGGGGGTAGTGGTGGGGGGTAAGACGGTGCTCTTGAACGCCAAGTCTTTACTTACCCCCATGGACCTGTTCACCCCAGTCCAGTTTTCTCTGAATTAGACAAGAAAATGTGGATCCATTTTCCTCGGTGCAGTGTCTCTATTTACCCCGATTTTTATTTTTTCGGGAAAAGTGACGTTACTAAGTTATTTCTCATCACATTTTTTGATATTAGGAAACTGGAATTGCTGCTCTACACGAGCTTAAATAAAGTTGCGAAGAAAAATTAAAAAAAAAACCTTCTGTATCTTGATTTTTTCGAGTACAACTTTTCAGTCAGTCATTCATTGACATTTTCGAAGCTCACAGAAGGGGTCGGGATCTAATATGATTCAGATCCTCTGATTGAAAAATCATCTGGAAGTGCCATATTGGTATATTTGTGTTTTTATGCGGCTGCAAGTCCTTCAGGGATTTAGAAACTGGAAAGGCCCAATTTACCCCAGCCTCCCCTACATAGCACCCACGACTTAATAGTAGGTACCTACTACTTCGGATTCAGATAATGATTTCCTTGCGAGTTTTCGTTCAATATAATTCTGTTTGTTTCTTTCTACGCGTTTTCTATTCTGTTCATTTATCTGGACCTGTTTTCTCATCCTCAGTTGTGGTTGATGAAAATCGAGTATTTGGATGGAATCCATTAAATTCTTAACGTTCTAATTATTCTCGAAGACGTTTACCAAAGCATTTGACACGTTCACTCGATGACGTTTTTGAGCACACAAAAGAAGGTGTGAGAAGTGATTTTAGCTTTGCAAATCTACTCGACGACATTTAGTGTTTAGCGTTAGCGTTTGAATGAATGAACTGAACAATAGAACATTTATTAAGCGGAAGTGAATTAACGGAAACCAATAGAAAGGGTGGTAGTGAATTCAGGGGAAAGGTCCGTTTACATTTCTAATTAAGTCAAATCAAGTTCTTGAACACATACTACATGTTATGAAATGCTTTTAAAAAGTTAATATATAAAATGTTAAAACAGAACAAAGAACTCGATATTGTAAATGAGTGACTTCTCAGAATATAAAAACAGCTAAATCAAATAACGTTCAATTTGTATTTCCAAATTATTCATATGAACAATGCACCTCCGCTGTGGTGTCAAGTGCAGCGATATTAGGTAATGGGTGGTATCGGGAGGGGACCAATGTTAGGCCGAAATTCTACTTTGCTGCAATGGTTCTTGAAGTGAAGGCTTGCAAATACGAGACTAGCCTCTTGCTGGATAACTAATAGATAAGATTGATGAAATAATTTTAGTACTAGAGATACTGCAGAAAAACGTGACAATCGTGAAAGTGTGACACGTGACATGATCGTCAAATTGAGAGACTCATAGGTAGAGTTAGCCCACAGCGATGGTAGGCGGTTACATCCATAATGACTTCCTACCTTGGAATCCCTCAGGTGAGCGGTTTCAAGCGAAGCTATAAAATAGCTGACCGTGAAGCACGAACTTTAGCCTCCACCTCCTCTTGAAAAAACATCCGAAACCACCCATCTGGTGGACAACAGCAAGGGGACCGTGTTTAGCGTGTGCGGGCTGGACACCAATAACGAAGCGCATGATATTGCTTAGTGCTTGGAATCGTACGCTACATGGCGACTCATTTATGAGTATCAACCGCTGCAGCAACAAACTTAACTGTGTTTATTTATTTCGGATTCAGACTTACCAGTTCTTCATCGTATCCGTGGATTCTGTCATGATTCACTTCACTTTACCCAAGTGGTTATTAAGGAACACATAAATTTATAATTCACATCAATTTATTTTCACTCGAAAAACAAAGTTTGATTACATTTTTATCTCTTTTCAACTGAAAACAATGTTTTGATTTGCCCGCTTTGATAGTAGGTAATGATAAATTAATATTATCAATCCTACCAACCTAATGTAGGTGACGGAGTCTCTGTGAACCAAGTTGGATAGGATTTCAACTTGCCGAACCCGAACCGTCAGCTGATTGAACTCTTCAAATACTCTAGCGACCTCAATATTGGTCGGATTCAGGTCTGCCAAACCTCATTCGATTCAGGGTTAAATACTTTCTAAAGTTTGTTTCGAGCAAGTTTTTGCTCAGTCAGTTTCCCATTAAAGTACAAAGTAAAAGGCCATTTTTGCAAACTTTATGTGTAAAATGACATAAAATTCAAAAGTTCGGCTGTAAGTCAATGGGAAAATATCTCAGCTATAAACTTTGAAAAATATTTAATCTTGAGTAAAATGAGCCTAAAGACTAAAATTAGACCAATATTAACGCCACTAGGTGATTTTCGAGAACTTGAAATCTAGACGGGAGGAGTAAAGGACTCGCCTAAAATTAGCCCGATTTTCAATTGATTATAATTCGCTCATTTTAACAGATTATTCAGAGTTTTGGAATCAAACCGTTTTGTTTTTTATGCTCTACAACTTCACTACGTATAAAAATTACTGTAGGATGTACGGTTTAGGAATTATTAAAGAAAAACTTCAAAAAGAAGTTGAGACATCTTTTTGAGGCTGCTATTTCGTATTCTACCAATTTTGAGATGGCAGACAAAGATTTTCTCACTCAGAACGGATTAAATTTTCAAAGCTAATCTCAAAGCTTCTCCTCAAATTACTACATATTTCCGGGAGCACTCGAGGTAGAGGGTTGTATGTGTACTGATGTGTGATGTGTACTCCATGATGGAGTACATCAGGAGTACTCTGGGAATTAGGGTGTTTTTGCAACGCTGAGTCGTAGTCGAGTGGGAGGAACTACGAATAGAAAAGGAGCATTACGCACGCGCGAAAAATGCTAACGGTTAGCGGTCTATTCGTTGTACGAATAGAAAAATCCTATTCGGAACTCAAGGGAAACCGTTTAAAGCTCCGAATGCGCATGTAACCTTCCATGACGATATCCTATAATGCTAAAATCAATTTTTTAGCTCCTACTTTAAGGTGGTATGACATGCGCAATGTAATATTCGTGATTTCCAAAAAAGGTGGTCGGTTTGTAGGATTCATCCTAACTTAAATTGTGTTGATACCTTAGAATGGGTTGTAAAACTTCAGGATCTACCATCAGTCCGATTTCGTTCGAGGGTGGTTGGGTACAAGTCTCCGGATGTCATCTTACTAATTTTGTTGAAGTAGGTAACTATCGCACCTGCCAAACCGGAAATTGGTTATTAAAGACGAAGCTCCGATACTGATAGATCGATTTTGATGAAATGGGTCGTGATTGTGCCACATTACAGAGAAAATAGACACAAACAGGAGCGGCTGTCTTTGCCCTTTGTCGTTTATTAGCAGGTATCCACATCTTCAATAATGAAACGTAATTGGGCAAGGGAAAAAAGTGTTAAATATCGTACTTACATATGTAGGTAATGGTTACAGGTATATCAATTAGATAAAATTAAATTGTACCAGAAGTAGGTTTCAAAATAAAAATAACTGTTTTGAGAATAGAATGTTGAGAAAAGTTCATTTTGGTCTATCAGACGGGGGAACGGTTTTATAATGACTAAAGCCCTGTCACGAGGCGCTAAGCTTTAGTTGGACCTGACGAAGGTAGGTGGGGCCTACCAGCCAGTATTACCAACCATAGGGACCATAACCGAAAATGCTCCCCCAAGGAGGCGTCAGAGAAGAATGTTAACATAATAATAATATTGCGAGTTATTTCGATGAAAGAGTAGTTAGTTGTTGGATGTGATCCTTGATACAGTGGGCAAAAACGGTTGGTCACCAACCGAATAATTCCAGGGGAAAAGTTTGTCCCATATGGGAGTAATTGAAGGGAACCTAGGTGCGCCATCTTGAATTTACATTTACACGTAGAGAAAAATCTTTAACCAGGGTACCCCGAAAAATGGCAATCGAAAAGCAAGGGATGGCCGGCCCACCAACCCAGGCGATCGACACCTCAGCATGGAAAACCCAAGGTAAAGCACAAAAACTCCACGACAATGGCAACGACCCCGCAAGGTGAGATCAAATCACAAACAGCAAAACAAAAGGGCTCATGAAAAAAAATAATCCCATATTGACAGCGGAAATCGCCGCATATCGTGGAGGAAAATGTTTAAAACCCAGGCCGGAAACATATAGAAAATGTACAAAGGTATTTGCGCTTTACTTATTATAAATTATTAACGGCGCGTTCCGGTAGAAGCCTGGTAGAAGCCTGAGATGCTGTAAAATAGATAAAAAGCAGTTAAAAAAAAATAATAGATCGTGTCCACAGCATTCATAAAATTGAACAGAATAATGGACAATGTCGCCATATACGGCAAGGAAGAAATAATTGAGGCGTAGCATTGAAATAAGAAAACGTAGGAAGTACTCAACAGAAAAGTTTGGTTGCACCTAACAGGTAGAGAAAAGGTTCAGAGGATGAAATGCGGGCACGGGGGCCACAGGAGGACGTGCCAGATCCGGGGCAGGCCAAATAATATTGGAGATGTGAAAAAATCTCAAAATTAGGTGCAGGTAAAGGCAGGCAGGTAAAAAAAAGGTTGGCCTTCAAGTAGATCGGAATGTCGTCATGTGTTTAAAATCCGGTGACAGTACGCCAAAATAAGGAGGTTGAAAGGAAGGGAAGAAAGATAACTCAAACGAGGGAGTAGGTGCTCCGAATTGCGTAACTGCAAGGGCGAACGTGGAGATAACACCGGGCTCTCCACTCCAAGACAAGATGTTAACATAATAATAATATTGCGATTTCTTTAGATGAAAGAGTAGTTAATTATTGGCTGTGATCCTTGATAGGTAGGTAGGTACAAGGTACACACATGTTCATAATATAGTTATGTACATCTTGATCATTGATCATATTGAAGTTCCTAAAAGATTTCTCCTAACCTAAAGCGAATTTCGATGTTGCCTTAACAACTACCTACCCTTCCAAGTTCCCTTCCTTCTTCTATTACATCTGTTTCTAGTGAACAAATTAAACCACAGATAAAGTTGTTGCTAATTTGATACTTCTTCCATCATGAAAGAATTCATTACACGTTAGGTAATCTATGACTCGGGCTTAATCATGAAGATTTTTAGTCGTGTAGTCACGTTAGTGTGACTTTTGAATCGTTTCATTCAATCGTACAATTCCCTATTCGTACAGTACGACTCAGTGGTTAGCTTCTGGTTTGCTTGCGCTAGAAAAACTTCTATTCGTACAGCGACTCAGCTGAACGACTCGGATGGAAAAACTGCAAAAACTCCCTATTGTGTTTACCTCAGTGCCTCCTGACATCCGCTGCGTCCAGCTGTATCAGCCTACGACCGTCTTTTCTCTTCTTCTATACGTATCGTCTCCTTCCGCCGGTTCACTTCCACCTCATTATTCCTCTTCCACGTCTTTACAATGTCCCCCTGGATCTCAAGCCTCCCCCTCTCCACATCCTCGTAATAAACCCCTTCAACTTCGAAACAGTTCCATTGTCGTGCTGTTCTCGATAATGGAGCCCTGTAATTATTATACGGTCCCCTCAATGAGTTAATAACAATAGTCTTAAACTTTGTCGCTCTAAAAGGAAACGATAAATCTGAATAATGGCTTCCGCCAAAACCGAAAAGTGCGATACCCCCAAAATACGGGTGGTAGACAGTATTAGGAATGAAGAAGCCGGCAGCTTCCCAAGGTGACAAACCAGCATTCAAGGTCTTGGAGGGTATTATTGGTATCAGTCTGAAACTAAAATTTCAGACAAGATGATCTATAATTTAATTTTGCTTAAATCATACAGGTGTGCATGTGTGCAAGACACTAAACTTTGCGGCAATCGAAGTATTTAGTAGCGAAACTAGAGTCATCTTCGAGGCGCGTTCACTGGCCAATAACTCAATCTGAATGTATCAAGCATTTTATTATCAACCCCCTCCCCCCCCCCCCCCCCCCACACCAATCCTCTGACCCCATCAAGCGATCATTCATCATTGTCATAGGTAACATAAAGGTAACTAAGTAACCTCCTAGCCATTGGATTATGAAACGGAATTCATAAAACCAGGGTGGATACCAGCGGTACGTATGATAGCGACAGGAAAATGGCGTTAAAATCGGAGCACTAGCCCACCATCTTAATTAAAACTCAGACTCTGCAACTGTGTATTCATTCACCTTGCTAGACTAATTTGATCGTTGCATTGGTATTAGCATCGTCGGCAGCTGCTTACAACCCGATCAGATTTGTCTTCACTATTCCCAATCAGGTAAGTTACTGTTACCTATTTTTGAACCTTTTTGTATGGAATACCCCCTCCTTTTAACCTCCTCAAACTAACTCAACTCCCCTTTCGTAGACCTCCTTCTGAAATGCACAGCTGACTGTGATCCAAATGAAGATCAGGTTTCTTTAATATCTAGTGAAAAGCAATTAGTCGTGCAGCGGGACTCGTGTTTGGGTTGAGCTTTCAAACGAGCCGCTCACTAGTTGTTTTTCTCTTCGTTTTATTGTCGGTATCACTCGGTATTTGTCGGTATTACTCTGTCTATGTTACCTCTTTGTTATTACAAATCTTGGAAGGTTTACATGGAGGGTATGCGACGCTACCCTCGCAGGCCTTGAGACCACTTACTGAAAGTATTTATCCGAATCAAGCAGCTTTATTTTTGAAAATCGGTTTAACCCACCAGTTCCCATGGCTAGGTGGGGCGATTTTTTTCAAATTTTTTCCCATCACTCTGTTTTTTACATTACAATAGCAAGTTGAGATAATTAGTTTGGTCAAAATTTAAAAATTACTAGGAGAAATTGGGGTGGCACCTATAGGTGCCTTTGTGCGGTAGAAATCTGGCACCTAGAAGTGTCTGACATTAATTTTTTGTATTGGGAAGAAGAATGAACATTGAAAAACACGCTCAAAATAGTTTATTAGCAATGTATAAAACAAAATGTAAATGTTATTAAATGGAACCGTAATAAGAAAAAAAGAAAATTATATTTTTGAGTGAAATTCGTGCGAACAGTGGACGTGGAGCCCCACGTTGCAAAGTTTGATCACAATTTTCCAATTCGTGAAGAAAATCGCTGGTGTTCATCCGTGATAGAAGGAATGTTTTTGGGGCTGTCCCGAATTTGAATAACCATTCCTGAACAACTGCCCTCCTGAAGTCGCAGTAAGTCATTTTTGTGTCATTTCCAGTGTACCTTTTCAACAGCCATGCATTTTGGCATGAAGCATCGATGCCAAAATTGAATAGCTTATACCACCACTTTTTTCCTTTCACTGAGATACGCTGGGAGTCCAGATTTTGATCGAACCTATCGACACCGCCAATATACAAATCTGTCTGTCACGTTCAAAACATGGTCTCCCATCCCATGATCTCCCATATCTCTCCTTGGCATCCCTATTTCCAGCTCTGTTGGAAAAAGCTGATTCGTCTTCAAGCCATACGATTTCTAGATTCATCTTAGATTTACGTTTACCGCTTGACTTAATCATACAGTTTGAAGGGCCAGCTAAAACGAAGGGTTCAGGATTTGCACTTGATCCCATTGTTTCTGTCTGTTTCTTCACGGATTTCTCTTTATTCTCGCTCGAATCACTCTTCCTCATGCTCCTGGCGACCATCCTTCCTCTCATTTCGTTATTATTCACTTCTTCTTGGGCTGCTTCCGTTTACCCCTCCCTTGTAGAGTTTACATTTGACATGACGTGGTCCTCATCCTCAGCAACAAATTTCCATCCTCAACGACATAGTTCCCATCATACCCATTCAAGTTCAATTGTTCGTCTCCTCGGACCCACTCCTTCACCTCCATCATTTCGATTTCCCTAACGAAAGTAAAGATAAACTAGTAAATGATTATGTTCTTTATTTTTATGCCCCTCACTCCATGATTATTTCCTTAGATTACTATAATGATCCTATTTTTATAGTCATAAAATAGCTCGATTCAACATAAAAAACATTCTGAATAGCAACACGTACTTTCATCTGGGTTGAATGCAAACATCATCAAACTTGAAGAGGAGCATGGAGAGGGAGTGTTGATTGACTTCAACAAAAATACATAGAACAAATACACTGAACAAATAGTTACATACATGTAATAGTAATGATTAGTAACACACAATGAACTCAATACGCTAAAAACACTAGTTACAACACAAAAATGAACACTCAGTCGAAGTTCTGACGACGTAGCTTATGTTTCCCAAATGCACCTGGAGGTGCAACCCAGTGGTGCATTCGAAGTATGGTTTTCCCAAAGGCACCTACAGGTGCTCCCATGCGTTTGAACTTGTCGAATCGGCAAATAGTTTACTTGTACACACATAAAAACGTTACTGAACACTAGTTACATTCATTATACATTGAAACAAAACGGAATTATACTTTTCACCAACCTTTTTTTTATCAATTTTCAATGAAATGCGGAGGAGTGTCCACTACCTTGCCATTATCACTGAGATGGTTCAACACAGACTGATAAAGATCGCAGATGAACACACCTAGCGGCCATACTATGCAACCAATAGTAGTATTAGGTCCCATATATGCCAATAAATGTCTCCTAACTCAAAAATGATGAAGAAGAGTGTCAACACAGGCAAGTAAAGGAAGAGCACCTGCAGGTGCCTTTGGGAACTGGCGGGAAAGCAAAAAGTTTCAGTCACGAAGCGAAGACTCCAAAACTAAAATTTAGCAGTAATAACAAAATTTAGAAATAATAACAAACAAAAATTCAAAGTCTTTCTTCCTCACAGTCCTGGAGAAGAGGCGAAGGTGCTCCGTCCTCCATCCACGCTTTTTGTTTTCAAACATTAAGCATGATCAATTCTACTATGCACCATATATATACTGAATACATTATACCTACTAGAATTGAGTATGTTAACAAAAATATATATTTTTCTGAAAGGCAGTTCATTATTAAACGTCGTATGATACAATGTACAATCATTTTGTACATTACTTAGCTACTGTAGTCGTATATACGTACCAGCGTCGACAGTTTATACGAGAAAATCGAATAGGAGTGACCCGACCCAGCTGAAGTTCGAACAACTCTTGAGTCTGAAAATGCTTTCACAATTACAGTAGTATTGATGAAATATAGTAAAAAATAATGGAACTATCAAGTCAAATATAATGGAACATTCAAGCCCACATGGAACTCCATTAATGATGATTTCCTTCGAATGTAATCGCTTCTATATCAATAATAGCCTAGCGCACACTCAAAACTCATCGTTATCACCATGCCCAAGTAGTTTGACGAATACTAACCTGAAGATACCTAAAAGTACTTGAAAACTGTTTCATATGAAGAACTACAGAGAATTTCATCCAGTTCCAGCCATCTGCGAAATAACATTTTAACAGAGAGCCCCTCCATTGAAACTTTTGGATAATCCAAAACTGGCCATTTCCCAGCCGGTTGTTCTCTTTCTCGCAGATAAATGAAATTTTCCAAAGGGCTAAAAAGAGCTGAATAAGAAAGCGAAGAAGGGAAGTAGAATAATAAAGGGGCTTTGGAAAGGGTGGGCTTTTAAACACTCTTTTCAAAAGAGATGCGCCTTGCGTTCCTTAGCACGGGAAGGAACGGGTGGGAGGGGTATTCCTTAATGAACGCGTGTAGGAAGTCTTCTGTGTGGGGAAGGCGGGTCGATGGGTCCCTGTCAGCACGAGGTATGTATATATATATATGCTAAGACGCTTAGGAGGGTCGGGGCTCGTGGTCATTATTCGAAAAACCCATCCCCACTCTTGGCGTATTATGTTAATTTTTTTGCCGGAGGTGGTGTTACCACACGGAAGGGTTTTTTGCATAAAAACACAGGAGTTAACATGTGATAGGAAACTACCTTGTGTTTACGTTTCGCCGAAATACTGTTGTTAGGGTATCTGAGTTCTAACTCACATAGCGTCCACAACTCCCACTGTTTAATTAGGCCTTTCAGTCCTAACCCCCCAAGGGAGACCTACAAACCCTAAATCAAAAATCAAAACTTGAAAGAAAAAAAGCTGCAATTAGACAAAGATTTATTATTTCTGTACCAACAAGATGACTTTACATTCTAAAAGTCTGTGTTAATTAAATTCTACATACACACACCTCAAAAGAATTAACGGATCACTTATCCTTGCAGATGTCAAAGACCTTAGGTCGATCGGACCAAGTTCGCATAATATTTCATGATTAGTTACCTAATGAAGGTGGGATTGACCCTGTTCTTTTTGTTTTATCTCAAACCCTGGAAAAGACCAGCGTTATCAAGCTCCGACTTGAGCCGAAACAGAATGAAATCTGTGCATTTTTCTCAACGTAGCTCCCCTTAGAATCGTGCCGCTTGCAGTGTCCCTTTGGTCAACTTGTTCAATGCCGCTAATGACCCTTTTGGTTGTAGTGCGGCTTAAAAAAAAAAAAAAAAAAAAAAAAATTGTTCATCAAAAGCGCAAGTTAAGTCAACAAAATTTTCTTCTTCTTTTTTTCGTTGCCATCAATGCGGTATAACAATCGTCTATAGATAAAAAACATGTAAATACTAAATACGATTTAAAAATTTATTAGGTAATAACATCAACTCAAGTCAGCGACCTTTTATAGCTCCGTGTCTAACAACTTTGCCTCCAGACAATGTGAAAAAAAAAGTAGTTCTGAGAGTCTCCTGATTTTTCTTGGCAGTTTGTTAAAAAAAAAAACGGATTACATTCTGCATAGCATCACTTTTTAGGGGTAACTTGAGGCGAACAGAGTGTATTTAGTAAGTCACTGCAGTGCCTGCAATTTTGTAGTAGCAATGGTAACCTGGCAAAGATATAGCCGCGGAATTAACACAAGTGTAAACAAATTGCGGTCTAATAAAATATAAGTTTTGCCTGATAAAGGCAGTATTAGAATCAAACACAACAAGTTTGGTGTGACACATAGCTCCCTCGTATCCGTAACATGAATGTTTATGTCATTGAAATATTTTCAATTTACTGCAAATTTCATAAAAATTGGATGAACACTGTGGAAATTGAGTTAGGTACAATGATACAATCATGTTGAAATTGATGTCAAATGCTCAAATCGTCTTCTCTAGGGCGTGAGAAAATTATGCTTGATAGAATTACCGTTTGCGCTGAGTGATTTTTTTTTTTTTTTTTTTGAAACAATGAAACTGATATGTGACCATCCATCTTCTAATCCGCACATTTCCTGAGAATCTCATATAAATCGGCAAAAATTGTGGGAATTAAGCTTGTCACAAGGTGTGTGTGTGTGTGTGTGTGTGTGTGCGTGTGTGTGTGTGTGTGTGTGTGTGTGTGTGTGTGTGTGTGTGTGTGTGTGTTCCAAAGAATGTTAAGCTGCTCATCCTCAACCTGTTGCTACTATCTGGAAGACCCCCGAAAGCGTTGACCCGTGCCCGGACAATTTTCATCCCAAAGAAAGGGGGAAGTGGGCCTGGAGGCTACCGTCCAATTTCTATTTCTTCGGTGGTCTTCCGCCACTTCCAAAAGGTTCTGGCATCTCGCCTCCAAGTGGCTGGTGTCATAGGTGACGTCCAGAGAGCATTTCGGCCAGCAGATGGCACAGCGGAGAATCTAACAGTTCTCCAAACTGTCATTTCGCTGGCCCGTATCAAGAAACGGCAGCTCCATCTTGCCGCTCTGGACGTCGCTAAGGCCTTTGACACAGTTAGCCACTTTGCCCTGACCGATTGTCTTCGTGGTGTCGGGGCACCTGCTCGTTTAATCGAGTATGTTGCCTGTCTGTACCACGAAGGCGTGACGGTCCTCGAGGCACAAGGTGAGATGTCAGGGGATGTTGTTATAGGGCGCGGGGTACGCCAGGGGGATCCTCTGTCGCCACTCCTCTTCAACCTGGTCGTGGATACGGCCTTGGGTAAGCTGCCAGCTGAAATAGGGTTTGATCTCGCCCCTGGGGTGCGAGTAGGTGCATTAGCTTTTGCTGATGATGTCATCCTACTCGCAGAAACCCGCGAGGGCTTGCAGATCTCCCTCAACGCATTTGCTGAGCAGCTAGCCAGGTGTGGTTTGGTGGTCAACCCAGCTAAGTGTGGGTCGGTCTCCTTGGTCCCGTCGGGTCGCCAGCATAAGGTGAAGGTAGTGGATGAGGAGTGTTTTGTCTTAGGACAAACTTCCATCCCTGCCCGATCCGTGTTGGAGGTCTGGCGGTACCTTGGGGTCGACTTCATGGGTGTGGCCACTATAGCCGCAAGCCGTGTGGACCTTGGTGGAGCAT
>CM061047.1:70304260-70342927 GCA_030762985.1 Adelphocoris suturalis
TTTTCAAATCAGCTGAGTTAGCTGAATTCTCTCTTCTTCACCGTAGGAAGTCGAAATTTGATAGGGAGCCTCTCTGGGACATTTAAAGACAATGGGAATGATGGGCTTTTTCCTAATCAGATGAGTGAGCTAAATTATCTCAGGTTCACACTAGGAAGTATAATTTGGTAGAACATTAGAATACGACTGAAATTATGGCCTCTTTCCAGATCAGCTGAGCGCGCTAAATTCTCTCCTTTCTACTTCAGGAAGTTAAAATTTGATGGGATGACTCTCAGAGACCATAAGATCCGATGGAAATGATGGACTATTTTCTGCTCAGCTGAGTGAGCTAAATTCTTACCTTTTCACCCTTGGATGTTGATGTTTGTTAGGGAGCCTCTACCTCGGCACCATTGGTTAAATCGTTTTCCATTTGTATCAAACAAACTTTGAGCCTGACGGCTAAAATTAAAAAACATGAATATGCTTTAGCCGTACACGACTCACTCCTCGTCGATTCTCTGAACCCGACCCCCCATCGGCCTCTGAACTCTGTTTATCATTCTGCCATCAATCCTAAAACATGGAATCATGTTTTAGCTCCTCGCTCTCACTTTATTATAGAAATGATCACGACCATTGAGCTCTTGTGAGATGATGATCTCCTAATAGAAACCCGCGAGTAAACATTCACTTTATTATAGAAATGATCACGACGATTGAGCTCTTGTGAGATGATGATCTCCTAATAGAAACTCGCGAGTAAACATTCACTTTATTATAGAAAGAGGATAAAGAGGCTACATACGAAATTACAGCTTCCTATAGTGTAAAGTATAGAAATTACCTATTAAAATAATTTAACCACCGCTTCACAAATCTAACCGTTCTCGCAATATTCGGATCACCTGCTATGAATCACATAATCGAAACACCAGCTCAATGAAATCATCAGAAATTAACAAGCGGTTGCAATCATGTTCACAATATCAATAATTGAGAATGATCACCTGTGTGTAAACAATTATTCATATAACCATGCTCATAACTCAGCTTGTTGGCCACGCACTTCGCAGTAGTTAATATAGTATGGTTGGATAAATCGAGAGCTTTCGAACGAATGGTCAACGAATTTTGTGGGATGAAAAACGACGAAGTATCATATCCCTAGCAACGACTCGGTTGTAAGCGGAAATCATCACAATTATTGGCGCTACTTTCGTTGCACTCTCGTGGGACATTTTTCGGTAGTTAGGTCACGGCTAAAGCATATTCATGCTAAAAGGGGGTCGAGTGCTGAGGCTCATTACTGCGGCTCCGTGGTATGTAAGAAATTCAACGCTCCACGATGATTTAGACATACCCACCGTACAAAAAGTGATCAAAAGGACCTATAGTGCTCTCCACACCCGAATGATGGATAATCCTAATCCCTGAATTTCACAATTGGCAGCTAATCCTCAACCTGTACCAAATATACGGAGACTGAAGAGGAAGCGACCACAAGATGCTCTCATCACATAAACTCAAGCACTGTGTTTTGTGCTAAAGACGTACAGGACAACCACTGGGTTGTACCTGAACTGCATGTTTCATGTGAATTAGATATGTACTTACATTCTACTATATACGTATTGCTATCAAAACTGTACTGTTGATTTTTCTTTTTGCAAAAAGATTCATTGTTTTTCCAGGAAGTAGAGAAATGTATTTTTTCTATCATAATTTCCCTCTCTCCAACGAGACTACAACAGAACTCCACCTAATCCGGGTGATCTGTTTCATTTCGGTTTATTATTTTCAATAATGAGCCTTTGTTATCGATCAAGTAAAAACATTTTTAACGCCCCGGTTCACCTTTCCATTCCAGACATTCAACGGTAAAAAGAATATCTTCTATTTTTCTGTTCATCCCTAAATTATATTCTTCTTTCGCAATATCGGGACCTTACAGATCAAATATCTCTTCAATCAACAGTAGGTCGACTGATTGTTCATCATTGGCAGGGAGTACTAGGCCTCCAGAGAATGCTTGAGCTTGCACAATAGGTATCTGCTCATCAAATCCTCGAAAATCTTCTTCCTGTCGATTGTAATCACTATCATCCGACTGTTTCCATTATTTTTGTGAGCTTTAGCAGCAGAAGAAATACTTTTGCCTTTGGAGACATCTGCAACAGCTGCTTCTACTTTCTCCGCCGTCTAATTTCTGAAGTTTACGTTGACGGGCATCTGTATGAAAAAGAACCCCGTTGAAAGTATCAAATAAGAGGTGTCATAATTTTTAAATACGTATAAGTAGAAGATATATATCATGCAGAAAGACTCAGAAAGTAATCAAAAAACTCCAATAAATTGTTACTTAATTTATGAGAACTTCACACACCATTTTTCCTTCCTGACGATGACCCAACCGAAATTTCACATTAAAATATTACCCAGAAGTTTCCAGACCCTCTCTATGGTCTAGAAAAACTTTTAAACAGTAGGACTGGAGAAAAGTTTGAAATCAACTGAACAAATAACTGACCCAGAAGTGGAAAGCGAAAATTCCAATAGGAACGCCCCTGCAGCCCTTTCCATTACTGGCCATTTTGTGCAGGCATGCTGTATCACTCCATCAAAATCATTGCGTCAGCAAGGAAATGTTATTTGAATTATAAAAATAAACTATAATTCTAAACAAGCCATGCTTGAGATTTTTCCACTACTGGCCTAATGGGTGAAAATCGTGTTTCAATAGTGGAAAGCTAGAAATACGGCATTTAATTTCGGGAAGAAGACGTATCAAGATCATAAAATCATAGAAAAATTGTTGAGGACTAAATTAAAACTAAACTGAACGAAAATATGCTAAATAGAGTGAATTAAAACTTAATCTGAAAGGTGCTTACCTTTTTTTCTTTTTAATTTAGACGCAATCAACCATTTGTGGTCATGGGCGTCAAACAAAAATAATTGACATTAGATTAAAAATTAAATCTGGCATTTCAATGGATTAATGGACAGTTTTTTTAAAGATTTGGTGGTATAGCGAAAGTGATTTTAGAATTTGGAATAAATTATTTAAATGGGTAGAGTCATTTCCTAGTAGTTCGGTAATGTTCCTTGGAATGTTAATGGCTGGGTTATAGAATCCTGGGCACTCCGAGAGAAGGTGAAATATCGTAAGCGGGCATACACATGTAGTACAAACTGGAGTGGCTGTCTGGGCTGCGACTACATGAAGTATCCGTGAGTGAGACATGAATGTCCTATGCGAAGGCGTGTCAGGATTACTTCCTCTCGGCGTGAATGAGAAATGGATCCATCAGCGCGTTTCTTGGTTCTGCATGAATACGACCATCGACGTACATGAAAATAGAACGTACCATGGACGTACGTGAGTTCATGGAAACTGCTGATATTGAGCGTTTCTAAACTGAAGGAGTTTTAATTTGAAAAGTAGGTTTGATCATTGCTGTAGTCGAATTTGTGACAACAGAGGAAGATTTATTTTGATTTGAACTTGCAGCAGAAGGGTGTGGATACGTATGATCAGTACTTGTATTTGAGAGAGTAGAAGCTGGTTGTGTATGGAAGTTGTTTGGTTTCGTGAGTTGTTGATAGTTTTTTCTAATGATTGAATTCTGATTACTTGGTAATTAACACTTGATGCTATATTTTTGATTTGGGTACATATTTGTTCAAAGGCTGTCGATGTAAGTGTTGCTTACGTTTGTTGAATGGTTGCTTTAGCATAACTGGATGAGTTCGTTATTTTATTTGGTCTAATTTTCTTAATGACCTCTGTGTGGGATAATTTATCTAGTACTGTGATTTCGTTTATGTGCCTTTCGAACTTATATTCGTCGCACGAACGATGTCGTGCTTACCTTAACAATTTGCTTAAGGAATCTCGTCCCAGAGACATGTCTACGAGACAGACACCCGTTCGCCGTATAAACAATACCGCTCCTGCTTTCTGCGTCATCTCCTTTCTCCATATGATCAGAGGAATCGTTCAGAATATACTGGAGAAGGAACCAACGTCATACACTGAGTCAAAACCTTATTTTAATCACTTCTTTCGTCAACTTTCCACTTCTCGCGACTTTTGGATCTTGGTTTTGTGAAATTTTCATGCAATATATTGATCTTGAAGGGTTGAATACTTGGATGATTACAGTAAGTGAATAATTGGCATTCATCCATATGCCATATAGGAAGACCTTGAATGAGGCTGCCGTTTCATCAAGTATGCATCTCTACTAGTGATTGCGAAGAAAAAAATGAATTGCAATAAGTGGATTTTATGACATGACGATATTACTGATGATTGAAGGCATGACATCGGTCGTTTTCCTACATATATGAGAAGATAGAAACGTCGGTTATACACGCGGTGAGTAATTTTATTGTTTCTCAAAGCGACTTTCCTAGCTCGGAGCGGAGTTCTCGCTTTTACTGACATGAAGGGCGCTATGACCACACGACCTTGCATTCTCCTCGAGGTTTATTAGCCAACTTTACGGCACACACGTTCCCTCAAATAGCGATACTCCGAACGATAACTCAGCGCTGGAAGTCGAGCTCGCCTTCGCTATTGTCGTTTTCTCGATGTTGTCTCTTCAAGGGGAAGCTCACGCGTTCTCAAGTTTCAAGTTCAAGAGTAGAAGGAACCTCAGCGATCAAGTTCAAGGGGGAATGGGGTGGTGGTGTCCACTGCCGTATTTACGTAGGGTACTAGAAAAACTCATCGGAAGGAAACTCATGGAAAATATGAACTCGTGACTTTTTGATGAGTTTCCCTTGCCGGGTCGGAAACTCGTCAAAAATCCATGGATGATAAAACCATTGAAAAACTGCGTCAAATCAATTTATCCGCATACAATTAGTAATGAGTTTGTATTTATTGCTTCCGAGTCTACCTAGAGGTAGCGGAAGCATAGTTTTCACTTTCGTGAGAAAAACATTTTTGGTCTCCAAAATCAAAATTTCCACTCGCATTTTACGTTTTAGACCATTCTGAACAACTTTGGTTCCGTGTCTGTCTGTCATGTGTCCGCAAATCCTTGTAACAAGCTTATTTTCCACAGTTTTCAGACGATTTGGATGAAATTTTCAGGGAATGTGTGGGCTAGGGGTAGACGGTCCCCTATCAGTTTCATTGTTGCCACATCAATACTTCACTTTGCGCATGCGCAAACGTAAATTCCATCATGCCTCATTTTTTCACGCCCTAGTCGTCCGATCTCGCTCAAATTTGGATGATAGTTGGGAGATGACAATTTGATCATCCCATATCAATTTCAACATGATTGTATCATTAATAGCTACTGCGCATACGCCAATGTGAAATCCTTGTAACAAGCTTATTTTCCACAGTTTTCATCCGATCTGAATGTAATTTTCAGGGAATGTGCGAGCTAGGGGATAAAAGGTACCCTGTCAGTTTCATTGTTGCCAAATCAATACTTCACTCTGAGCATGCGCAAACGTAAATTCCATTATGCTCCATTTTTTCACACTCTAGTCGTTTGATTTTGCTTAAAGTTGGATGATAGTTGGAAAAAGAGACTTGATTACCTAATATCAATTTCACACGATCGTATCATTAATAGCTACAGCGCATGCGCCAGTGTAAAATACTTTTAGTGACCTTAATTTTCACAGTTTTCATCCGGTTTTGATGACACTGTCAGCGAATGCGCGGTTTAGGTTGTAGACGGTCCCGTACCTATTTCATTGCTGTCAACTCATCAGTCCATTCTGCGCTTACACAAACGTAAATTACAATGAGTATAATTTTCTGGTTTCTTAATTGACCAATACTGACATTTCCGCTACTTCTTACTAGACAACTATTAATCCAACGGCAATGAAATTTATAGGAGAACGTCTAGGAGCTAAGCCGCACAATCCTTGAAAATTTCATAAAGATCGCTTTTAGTCTCAGAGTTTTGTCTGTCGATCAATTTTAGTTTAGCGCATGCACCAATCTTGATATAATTCATAGGGAATTTTCCTGGAACATATATCCATCTACTCCCGAGTTTGAACGAAATCGGACCAATAGATGATAAGGAATCGACGTTATAATAAATTAACATTTGCGCATGCGTACAGACTACTATTTTTGTGACGGCAATGAAAGTTATAGAGGACCGTCTAGGGACTATCTCGCATGATCCTTGAAAATGTCATCGGAATTGGACTGAAACTTGGTTTAGTTTTGGGCGTGGTTTTCTTGATTTACCACAGACAGACAGACCCGGAACCAAATTTGATTAGCAAGCTCTAAAACGCAAAAAGCAAATGGAAATTTTGATTATGGAGGACGAAATTTTTTTCGACTCTAATTTCGAACACAATGCTTCCCTACCTTCCTTAGTGAGGAAGCAAAATGTTTATCAACTAAAAACTAGGACATTGTGAAATTTGAACCATCACACACACACACACACACTGACGTTTTGATTTACTGTAGGTAGGGCGAATGACTTCTATTCCACAATTAAATTGCAACCACAATATATATACCAATGTCACCTGTTTACAAGCATCATCAGGTAGATATCTTAATTATTATAACACTGCACAAGACATTTCAATTCTAAAAACACTAGACAATTAACAATGTAACTAACTAGTAACAATGTAACTTGTCTAGTGTTTTTAAAATAGAAATTTCTTGTGCAATGTTATAATAATTAAGATATCAACTGATGATGCCTGTATACAGGTGAAATATATATTGTAGTTGCAATTTAATTGTGGAATAGAAGTCATTCGCCCTACCTACAAAAATGTAATTCCACAAAATTACTAGGGACACCATCCAAAAACTCGTTTTGATTTCAAAATTTTTGGAGCCATTGCAATAGCATCATTTTCTAAAACCTCTTCCCAAGTATTCAGCCAGCATTAATAAAAATCAAAAGAAAGAAAGAAGTTTAATTTCCCCAGCAACGGCTTGGTTGTACGTGAAAATCAAAAGAAAGATCAACGAGTTATTGTTTGTTAGTGATGGTGACCTAACCGTCGAAATCGATGTAAATCATAGGAAAGGCTACATACGAAATTAGAGCTTCCTAGAGTGTAAAGCATAGAAATTAGCTTTAAGAGCCACTCATCTGATCCGGACCATGGGCATCAAGTAAATGTCCTAGTAAAGTCGCTACAGCAGATAATTTGTGTGTACAGAAACTGTGATGGGAGTAATAATATTCGTATAGAATGCGTTCGGACAGCGTCTTAATGTTTCATAACGCGGCTAGCAGGTCCTCATAGCCGAAGGGGAAGCCAGGGGATTTCCAACCCTTGAGTGTGTGTTGAAGGTGGTCGGAGGGACGAGATGATGCAAATCGTGGGAGTCCAGAGCTCCTTCCAGGATCCCGAAGGTACCTTCGCCCACCCGCAGCAACTAAGAGGGTGAGATATGGATTATTATTAGTGGGAAAGGTGGGGGGCGGGCGGGACCTACAGAGGGAAGGTATAAGGAAGTGGTCATGGGGGTTGGAAGGGCTCGAGGGGGGGAAATAAGGGCTAGAACAATACGAAGAGAAGGCCCTTCTAACTACGATATGAAGGGAGAAGGGCGAGGGGAAATTAGACAGAGACGAAGGAATTTCCGAGAGAGAAAGAGAGACCTGGCCTTGCATGCATATGTCATTAATAAGGAGGGTTGAAGTGAAGACCACGTGCTCCTCCACCGCCTTACTTCCCCTCCTCATCCGGCTCTTCCTCATCGTGTTGTTCTCTTCTCCTTAGGACGGCTCTCTCCCTCCTTCTCAATCGATATTCATTATAAAGAGAAAGAGAGAGGGGGCAGAGACGAGAGAACTCGAGGGATTTTAAAAACTTTTCGTTTCATTCACCAACCTCCTTCAAACCAGTTTGCTGCTGTTCACATCTCATACTTTGAATATCATTAAAACAAGAAAAATCGTTATCGCTAACCATTACATTCAATTCAGTTCATATTTTATTTGCATACAACAAGGTATTGCAACGAGTTGCAAATATTACACATTTATTATAATTTTTCCCTTAATAATAATGCATAAACCATTATTATTAAGGGACAATTATAATAAATGTGTTATGCATAAAGTGCCACTTCCAGTGTCCCTTTAGACACCTTGTTCAATGCCGCTAATGACCCTTCTGATTGAGAAGCAGCTTGAACCTTAATAAAAAATAAAAAAATTGATTTAAAAAATTGCAGCGTTTTAATGCAGAATAAATTACAGATTTTGCCCGAAAAAGATTTGTAAAAAAAAAAGTAAAATAAAAAAATAATAATTATAATAAAATAACAATAACGCTTAAAACAAAAGGTTCTTCGTTTGGCGCTAATATGATTCAAAGTTGTAAGGTTGTTTGAAGAATACCAATTTAACCCCTTTAGCGACAATTCATAGCATAGAAATAATATTTGAACTACTAATTTCGGGACTTTTCTGTTATTTCCCGGCATTTCGTCTTTTTCGTTATTCGACCGCATTCAATTTCAATAGGGCGTCCCCCCCTATAATACGTCTAAAAAATACATTACATCAAGTAGTCTATTTCTTAGTAAAAATATAGATAGTTGGAGATAAGAATGATATGTATAGTTTGGTGGTCTAGATGGATCTCTTAGTAAAAATTAATACAGATTAGTTAGACATATTATAGGAGGGAAGCCCTATTGAAATTGAATGCAGACGTATAACGAAAAAGTCTCAACAATCCGCATAAATCCTGATCAATCCCCATTCTGTTGAAAATAGTTTGTAAATGCGGCAATATAACAGAAAATACCCCTAATTTCGTCATCCAACTCTATCCAGGGACTCACATGAAAACATATTTATGGAAATAAATAAATCAGACCCGACCCTACCTGTAAATTGAACAAAGGGTAAAAAAACGCGTAAAATCCTGCAGAAAATGGAAAGAACTACATATAACCTCTATTAATTTAACGATAAAGCTCCGAGTTTTAATGCCTGATGCGTGGATTATGTGAAAATTGCCACTTACTTGACAATACTGTCGTCCCATATAAGCAATTAATATTTATTATATTATAACAATAAAGTTTTCTAAATAAAATGAACGGTTTTCATAGTGTAGTCAATAGTTCTTTGGATCGATTCCTAGGTTTTCATAAATATGAGTATCTCTAAGATCAGGTAAAGCTTAATAAAGTTAAATGAATCCATTGATCATCTGCATGACAATTGCTCATCCATTCTATCCGTCGTGTCAGTCAAATACGTTCATTGATAAGTGTCTTGTCTGTTCAATAAATCTTTATTTCTACGATGCGGGACAAATAAAAAGACGGGGGAAAATCATCAGACAGAATTACTTAACAGGCGAACTCGAAAACTACTAAATTTAAGACAATTTTGGGCATTTTTCACCTTGAAAATTTTCTCTCTTATTTGTGAATATTAGAGATCTGGGAGTGGTTGCAATCGACCCAGCGCTGAAAAATACTTCGACTGTGACATTCAACATGCCCTATTGCCGAAAGCTTTTTTTTGCATTTTTTGGGCCACTAAATAATTGTAACTCGACCTGTCGTTTGCAGAGACGGATTTTTCTCCGTTGGAACGAAAATGTTACGCCGTATTTTAAGGGAGTTATTAGACAGATCCTAGTTGATCCGTTAAACACAATACGTCGTGCGGTATTGACAATCCGGCGCCGTAACTCTGACGCAACGAGTTACTGTGACGCATCCTTCCGTACAGATACGTTAACGGATCGATATCCGGAAAATACGTAATCGTCTAAAATAACCTCCTTCCATGAACTCAAATAACCTCCTAGGGATAATTTCCTCCTTCAATGGATTTAGCGTTACAACTAGATCCGTTAAGGACTTGACGTGACTTTAAGGTGCGGTAAAGTTTCTCGTTACCGCACGCCTTATTGAGACCGACGGATCTCTAGGAACTCTCTATCGTCTGGGAATACACCCTATATATATATATATATATATATATATATATATATATATATATATATATATATATATATATATATATATATATATTATACGACATTCAAATCTAGGATTGTAATCTTTGTTGTATGAAACGAATTTGTCCCCCCCCCCCCCCCCCCCTTAAGCTTTAACTCACGAATTTTCAGCCTATATATTTGTTATGCTCAATTTTATGTGTTTTTAAGGGGTAAAACTAGTCAGTTAAAATATAAAACTCTGTTACAACGGAGTTGGGGAGATCTGCAAGTGTTACGGACTGGTTGGGGAGCTCTGCAAAACCATATTTTTCAACATACAAACATACTTTTATCCTCTAATTAGTAAAGTAAAATAAAAATTAATTATACCGTTAGAAAGCTGAGATCGTGGGCCAGGTTTTACAGATGAGGTTCACGATGTACAGTACAGAAATGGGACAGTCACAGCCGGTTTAAAAAAATTGGAATTTCTCGTAGGTAATCGTGAAAATTTCATGTTCAGGCAGTTTTTTCACCAAATGAATCCCAATAACAAATTTTGATTTGGCATTAGATAAGAAGGAAATTTAACGCTCTTTCGAACGGTATCCTCAAATTTAAACTTACTGTTTTAATTATTGCAGTTATTGCTGTTTTAGTGACTTACAGTCGAAAAAACGATAAAAATCTCAAAAATTGAATTTCTCGAAAACTAAGCGTTTAATAAAATCTCTAGAAGCACTTTTTGTCACAAATGAGATCTAGAATCGATCCCTGAAGTTTGGCTCGTTGATTCTGGGACACCCTGTATACGTTTCGCCTGGACTCTTAGTTTTCATTATACAATACTATATTCAATTTATTGAAGAAGCGTTAGAATGAAAACCGCGTGAGAATTGATTAATCTCACACGAGAAATCTGAAGATTGATTGAAGAATTGAGAAGCTTTGTTTGTCTTGGAGGCAAAATTCATGGAAAGGGTGTGATGTGATTTGCTGAGATAGGTTGTTAGGTACTGGTTCAGTAGGTATACCCTATAAAGACGAGATGGTTTTACGTTAGAAGAAGGGAGGGGATTTGCTCCAACATCATATTTTTATCCTCTAATTAGTGAAGTAAAATAAAAATAAGTATACCGCTGGAAAGCTGAGATCTTGGACCAGTTTTTACAGATAAGGTTCGCGAAAAACAGTAGGTACTTAAATGGGACAGTCACAGCCGGTTTAAAAATTGGAATTTCCCATACTCGTGAAAATTTCATGTTCAGGTAGTTTTTTCACCAGATGAATCCCAATAACAAATTTTAATTTGGCTTTAGATAAGATGGAAATTTAACGCTCTTTCGAACGGTATTCTCAAATTTAAACTTACTGTTTTAACTATTGTAGTTATTGCTGTTTTAGTGACTTAAGGTCGAAAAAACGAAAAAAATCTCAAAAATTGAATTAGGTACCTAGGTATTCGAAAACTAAGCGTTTTAAAAAATCTCTAGGAGCACTTTTTGTCACAAATGAGCACTAGAATCGATCCCTGAAGTTTGGCTCGTTAATTCTGGGACACTCTGTATACGTTTCGCCTGGACTCTTAGTTTTCATTATACATATAATATATTCAATTTATTGAAGGAGCGTTAGAATGAAAACCGCGTGAGAATTGATTAATCTCAAACGAGAAATCTGAAGATTGATTGAAGAATTGAGAAGCTTTGTTTGTCTTGGAGGCAAAATTCATGGAAAGGGTGTGATGTGATTTGCTGAGATAGGTTGTTAGGTACTGGTTCAGTAGGTATACCCTATAAAGACGAGATGGTTTTACGTTAGAAGAAGGGAGGGGATTTGCTCCCTTCAAACTCACCTATAGGTTTCTCCCCCTAGATACTGTAGCCGAACTGAGCCGTTGAATGAAGACGTGATTCACCCCTTCTGTGTACTTTACGTCGCTCATATTACACAGAGCCGAAGGGAACATCGATATTCATATTGGAAGACACAACGTTACATTTTCATGTTCATACGCACCAAGATTACGGCTCGTATAAATATATAATAACTACCTTCTATGAAACTGGGATTTTCATAGGTTTCGCCACGTTTACTCAAGATGAAACGAACCCACACGTTATCATAAAATCTCTTCCAACAAATAAACATGCTCTTTTCAACGTAGGTAATCCTTTGAGAAAATTGACATTTCTAACGTCAAGACGTCGATCAGAGCGGAAAACTGTTGTTGCAAACCTATGACTAAACTTTGAAATTTCTTCCTCAATGGGAAAAACAAAAGATTACGGATATTTCTTCCCTTAGAAATTAGTAGGTATGTACTCGCATCTGCTTCATCTTGCCATCGGATAACTATTTAAAAAAAATCGGCGTATGTTTATATTTCTCGATTTTAGCTCCTATCTATTCAAATAGTTATTGCCTTAATAATATCATTATCTAAGTACGTACGAAAAGTCGAGAGGATATGTTATTAAATATGCGTAGGAAAAGCATTGGTATTAACACACAAATATGACCTAGAAAAAAACATATATTCATGCCTCGAAGGAACGCTGTACCCACCTCATGGTGCCGCGGTGTATTATATGGGCATAACACGTAAAAGTAATAAATATCCATTCTCCTACACCCCTCTGCTACGCCCCTGGTCACTCCAGCCACCACAAGGTGCCGCGGCGCCTCCTCTCACTCCACCCCCCGCTCACCACCCACCGTGACCCCCTGCCAAGCGTGCCAGGCGTGCGTCTAACACGTCTAACACTCAAAGCCTCGAAAAAGACACTTTTTCGCCCTTTTTTGGCCCATAGCATCTATGCGAGTAAAGCGATCGGGATGGTTAAACGTTAGGACCAACTAGACCCCAAATGGAGTCTATGTGCGAAAGAACGGGTTTTTTAAGTAAATTCTTATGCCTTTTATGGCCCGGACGGCGAACGGCGGACGGCGGACGGACATTTCAAATTTGGATTCTACGCACCTTGAAACGTAAAGTGACAAAGTTTGAGGGGGGGGGGGGGGGGGGGGTTATAAAAATGTTTTGCTACACGATCACAAAGGCTTATTATTGGAAATAATTAAACTAAAATTGTATTGTTGTTTACGTGCCAAATTAATTAGGTACGTGTTTTTTAGGAATAGGGAGTTAGAGGAGGGGAATTCGAATGCGTGATATTTTCAGATTACTGTTTTACACTACCCAAGCAACGGAGTAGTTGTACCTGAAGGTCTGAGGTGATACACTTGTCGGTGTGATAAAAATGGGAAACATTTTTTGTAAAGTTGGAGAATTCAGTATTGTTAGTATTATATTTTTATTTGCATATTTATGGAATCTTGGGGAAATATTAAACTCAATATTCATTGCCAACGAAATGTTTCATTAGGTAGACTTTTTGAAATTAACAATGAGAAATATGCCGGGGTGTCATTGCATATATTTTGAAGTTCAATAAATGATATTGAGTCCCAGGAGGGGTTCCAAGGACTAGAAGGAACCTCATCAGTATACTGTGTGATTGATTTCATCTATTCACTTTTCATTCCCATGCCCTGTCCTTCCAGACTAAATTTCCTTAGGATTGAGATAAAAATTCCGTTGTTGCGCCAAAAAATCAAGCTTTCCAAACGAAAGGACGAGTTCGTTGGCCAGCATTTATTGAGCACATTCAATTGGTCAAATTTCAAAAACAGTGCTGAAAAAATCACTAAAAATAGCAAAAAACGGCTAAAAATCGTTAAATGGATACTTTTTTGCAAAGTATTGCTCGAATAAAGTTTATTAACTATAAAATAGAACATTAGAAAATTCGAGTACAAAATTGTGGTGAAAAATGTATTTGAATTTCATTAAAATGTACTTAAAAATCGGTAAAAACTGCAAAAAAAGTTGAAACGGCAGAATCCTTTTTAGAATAGCAAATTACTGTTTAGAAGGAGTTTTATGTCATAAATGTTCAATTTTTAGAACAATGTGACATAAGCGTGCGATAATTTACGAAAATTCGCTCATACGATCATGCTGCATAACTGAAACTATTATTATCTCTAACGTTTCTACTCAGGTATTTATTTATGTTACAAATTTTGATTTTTATATTTAGAATATGGTCTCCGTGAAGAAGCCCCAGTTTCTGGAAAGAAACGTTGGAGATTTAAAAAAAAAAAACCAATTTAAGGACAGAATGGCTTTATTTTGTAAAGATAGTAATTTGAGCTAATCATGAGGTTTCATGCAATGATAGATGGAGACATCATCAGCTGAATCAAAAATGCTGCAAATTATTACACAAAGGTTTATTATTTATGTATTAGCCAGCCCTTCTACGTAGATCTCTAGTTCATAATTATTAAACGCCGCTTATAGTATATTTAGTATCGGAACTCGGAGCTTTGGACCTCACAAATGGGTTCAATCCATTACAGCAGCGGAATCTCACAATTTTACGCTTTTTAATATAGTTGATAAACAAAACAATTTATTACCAAATCATCTTTCCAACACATAAAAGTGTTACCTATACTGTATATTGATATCATCTAGAATTGGTCAAATTTCAAAAAATGTGCTGACAAAATCACTGAAAATGGCTAAGAATTGTTAAATTGATATTTCTTAGCATAAGATTGGTCAAATAAAGTTTATCAACTATGAAATAGAACATTAAAAAATTTATGTACGAAATTATGCTAAAAACTTGAACTTCATTAAATTTTGTTTTAAAAAAACCTATAAAATTGCAAAAAATAGCCTAAAATCCAAAATCTTTTTTTAATTAGAAGAGTATCATTTAGAATACTTTTTTTTCCATAAAATTAATAGCTAACATTTTCTTTTCACTCATAAATCTCCAATTTCTATACAACATGAAATCTGCAAAAAAAGACACTTTCACCTATTTTTGGCTCATAGCACCCATGAGAGTGGAGCGATCGAGCTGGCGAGAAGTTAGGACCAACTAGACCCCAAGTGGAGTCTATGTGCGAAAGAACAGATTTTTTAAGTCAATTCTAAGGCCTTTTATGGCCCGGACGGCGGACGGCGGACGGACATTTCAAATTTGGATTCTACGCACCTTGAAACGTAAAGTGACAAAGTTTGAGGGGAGGGGGTTATAAAAATGTTTTGCTATACGATCACATAGGCTTATTATTGGAAATAATAAACCAAAAAGGAGTTTTCGAATCAACTGAGCCAAAAAGCCCATGGGCCTTGACCATCTTGCATGACCTCTTGCACCCCCCCCCCCCCCCCCCCCCCCCCCCCCCCCCCCCCCCATGTTTTGTCTGCAGGCGCTTGCATTCCAAAATATGAGCATTATAATTTATTTACGCCATTTCGAAACACTAATTATGATGGAAATCCTCTGATGGTTGGAGATAGTTCATAATAATTTAAATTATTGGATGAACCTATGAAGACTTCTTCTGGCCATCATCGTGCGAATCTAACAATATAAATCCAGAAAAAATGATGTTGAAGAAGTAACCTTGATTCGTTCTGTTTCTCAGTGAACTTGTATTCATCATGGGAACGTTTTTTACTCATGAAATATCAAGGTACAGTAAAAAGCACTCTAAAACATTTGAAGCACCAGAAAAACGAACGAGACTATCCAACGAATAAGGGTAAAAAGAGTCTGCAACACTGTAATATCCATTCAGAAGAATCTCTGGTTTTATTATGGAATAATGGGCATACAGAGACAGTAGGAAATGCGACCTCATACACCGAGACAGAAAGGCATATTCCACTCAACCCCGAAAAATTGAAATAAATGCTCGCGAAAGGGCTTCTCAAGTGAAATATGGTACCCAAATGGAAAGAGAAGTATAAAATGTTACGATTGTCTTCCTTTTTTTCTCTACGAAAAAATATTAATGGACGGTTATATTTTACGGAGGAAGGCAGAAAGAGGGCTCCTCGGGGCTACGATTAGAGGAGAACGAAAGAAGGAAGAGGAAGACGAAGGAAGGAGAGGAAATGTGCTCTGATATGGGGCGGGACGGCGGGTCGATAACCCATTATAAAGGGAAACGTAATGAGTGAGAAAGTTCTTTTCATTCGGCCGTATCGAACGCCTTTTTATTGTCAGAGTTGTCATTTACTTTCACGGGGAATACGAATGTAAGGAAACCCCGCCCTACCGCCGTCTCCGTTCGTTTTTAAGGTTTCGAGATTAATAACGGACGGGACGACCTAAATGGGCGTTTTCGATTGAACGGATTTTAAGTAATGTGTACTGGAATTCATGTTGATAGAAATGGTGATCACCCACTTATTTCTCAGACCCCCAGTACAGTAGTGTTGATCAGAAATAATAGTAGACACAATACCTAGGGTAGTTACTTATTCATATTAGGTATTCAGTACGCCCAGGATTTGTCAGGTGTCCGGTTTCGGCCCGGATAGTCCGGGTTTTGGTTTATTATTTCCAATAATAAGCCTATGTGATCGTGTAGCAAAAAATTTTTATAACCGCCCCTCAAACTTTGTCACTTTACGTTTCAAGGTGCGTAGAATCCAAATTTGAAATGTCCGTCCGCCGTTCGGTTCGCCGTCCGCCGTCCGCCGTCCAGGGCCATAAAAGGCCTAAGAATTGACTTAAAAAACCCGTTCTTTCGCACATAGACTCCATTTGGGGTCTAGTTGGTCCTAACGTTTAACCATCCCGATCGCTTTACTCGCATAGATGCTATGGGCCAAAACCGGGCAAAAAGTGTCTTTTTGAGGCTTTGAGTGTTAGGCGTGTTAGACGCACGCCTGGCACGCTTGGCAGGGGGTCACGGTGGGTGGTGAGGGGGGTGAGCGGGGGGTGGAGTGAGAGGAGGCGCCTCGGCACCATGAGGTGGGTACAGCGTTCCTTCGAGGCATGAATATTATGTTTTTTTCTAGGTCATATTTGTGTGTTAATACCAATGCTTTTCCTACGCATATTTAATAACATATCCTCTCGACTTTTCGTACGTACTTAGATAATGATATTATTAAGGCAATAACTATTTGAATAGATAGGAGCTCAAATCGAGAAATATAAACATGCGAATATAATTATAGAAGTATAGGTTGTGGCAACTCGAAATAGGACACGCCGAGGAGTCTGGACGGGCCTTATGACGTACGCAAGCCAACTAAAACTACGATCATACTCAATTGAAAAAATAATAAACCTTTGTGAAATAATTTGCAGCGTTTTTTATCTAGCTGTCCGGGCGAAAAGTTAAAGTCGCCTTGAAGGCCAAATGTCCTGTTTTCACAGGATAGGCAGCAAATGTCCAGTTTTGACATCGATATGTAACCTTAACTTCCACAGTTTTCCTCCGATTTTTATGAAATTTCTTGCGCTGGTAGTCGCAAGAAATTTTAATTGGATTTGGCCAAGAACGGGATGGAGTTAAATTTCATGCGAGTCTTTTTTGATCCTTTTGAAAAATTCACTTTTGAAGTTGAGGAAACAGTCATAACTTCCGAAATATAGGTGGTTTTTATACTAGACCTCAATAAGGATTAATCTCATTACATTAAAATATTTCATAATCTTGATTGATTTATATAGTTTTAAACATAATCGTAGAAAATAAGGTTCAGCCCGATTCATGGTTCTTAGCCGATGTATACACACTAATTGAAACGGTAGATTGCACTGTTTATTTATATCTTTGGCCAAAAGACCTGCAGACAGAGCTCGAAATTTGCTCTCAGGTATCTAAACGCAACTTATTGGGGCCAGGTACCTAATGATTGTACCCAAGAACTATCTAGTGATATATTAGTGCCCTCATTTCAAGAAAATTTAATTTTTGATTGTTCGACTTTCGATTTTTCGACTTCCTTCACAGCCCTGTGTGGAGGTGTAAACTAACTCGAACTTCGAATCATAACGAAATATTACGCCCGGAGAGCCCCATACTTCGTGACTCCACGACCCCCAGCATCACTAATCGTGTGAAACTTGATGGCCCTAATTTGGTGGACGAATGAGGGAGACTGTTGGAAACACTGCGGAAGGACGGGAGGAGAGAGGCGGTCATTAAGGCCCTGGATGTCCACATGTCCTAATGTCCACCTTATCTTTTATAACGGATGTCAACAGGTTCCCATGTCCTTTTTCTCTCGTATCTCAGCCGCTCGATCTTTTCTCGCGCAAGCCCACCAACTCCCTTTATCTAAGTCGCTCCAGCCTCTAATTCGCCTTTTTTTCGTAATGGTGTAATTTCTCCCACTTTAAATTGACTTCTGCGTTCGGGAGAGTGGTTTTGTCTTGAATTCTGATCTTACGCTTTTGGTTGACAGAAACAAAGAATTGTCGTCACACGTTGGGTAAGGTCGTAATGAGTTAAAACTCAAAACTGGGCTCATTCTATCGTAAGCTGTAAATTCTCCTTCTTACAAGGAGATTGATTAAGATATCGGTAATTAATGCATGCATTACACGGACGTCTCTATGAATGGATTGTATATAATTTTGGTGAGAGTTGAAATAAGAGAAAAAACAAAAATATTATGCCTTCTCGGAATTAAACCCCCCACCCCCCTCCACCAACAGTAAATTTCCATCATAAAAGCAACCTGCATGTAATTTAAAACTCCTGTCATATTTTCCAAAACTAGACCAAATTCATAATTGAACAAACAAATGAACACCAAATCTAACGAGAATAGTTAAAACACCATGATTTATTACTATTACCCCCTCCATTCACCCCCTTCCATGATGAAATTTGATATTCCTGACATTTTCCAAAACTAGACCAAATTCATAATTGAACAAAAATGCTGGAAAATCCTGACAAGCCGCGAAGATTTTATTGATTATCCAGTTTTCAGAACTGTTCTTTGCATCAATTGAGTAACTAAAAATCATGAGAGCTTTGCCAGACAGGAATTTTAGGTATCGCCTTTGGAATGGTAAGTACATACCTACCAATGTGGTATAGCAACCTACTTTCCAGTTCCTGGTTACCACGTTTTTAGTTTACACGGTGCCAGTGAGCCATGATCAGCTAATGTGTAAACAACTGACAACTGACGAATTAGTAGAAGTGGACGACATGAGTAGGAGACCGCTTGATTGGCAACGCAAGATCGAGTCTTAGTACGTCCTCGTTACCACGTCTTCGACACTTCGCCCGTAAATGTATAAACCCGAGGAAGGTTTCAGTGATAAGCGTGGTCAGTTCATATTTTTCATATTAAAATGTATACTGGACTAATATATTAAATCTATATTAAATATATTATTTAAAATATAAATTAAATACATAATTATATTAAAATATACTAAATTCATTTATATACATCCTAGTTTCACTCGAAGCAGTCCATTTATCGAGTGCCAAAAAACAACTAGTCAACAAATCGGAGTATAAAGGTTTGCCGAAAAACGGATAAAATAATTTCATTCTAATCATATCTACCTTCTTCATGATACAAACCTTAAACTTTTAAGAAACCAACATGTATTATTTTAGTGAGTTTCTACAAAAAATGCATATAATCTGTATATTTATACCGACCTTTATATCTACATACACTAATATTACTACTAACATAGTTGAGCTAGAACTTACTCGAACGATCGCCAAGGCAAGTCGGATGGATGTGTCTTCAAGGTAAACCTGGAACACGTCGAGCTCGTCTTTGCTCAATCAATTAGCGTGATACCTATATAAGCTTACAAAGTCTAATACTTCACGCTGATTTTCATTGCACAAATAAAACGGCGGAAGGACGTCGATTTTTGAAATCCATGTATCTTAAAACGCAACCAAAAAATTTTGGGAGGGAGGTTAAAAAAAATTGCTTATCCGATTACAAAGGTTCACTTTGCAAAGAACACTACGAATTGAAAACAGAACAATAAACCACATGATAATAAATTATGGAATGTGAGATCTGGATGAAGGAAAACAGAGTCGGAGAAATACAAGATGTCGGAATCTCGGAATCAGCTTCAGGTTACAAAATTGATAAGAGACGACGTGTGAAGACACGTGAAACACCGAGTTTGCACCGTAGTAACAGCCAGCGTTGTTAGCAAAATTTTAATCCTCCCTAGATTCACGTATACCGTATTAAGACACCGTGGTAACTAGGAACTCTCTAATGATACGATATTGATAACACGCACAAGGGGTGGTCAAATCGTCATTTCCCAAGCACCCTTTAAATTTATTAGAAGAAAAGGCCACAAGATGGTAGATGGATTTTACGTTTGCGCATGTGCAGTGAAAATGTTTTATTTCTGAGTGATGAAATTGATAGGAGACTATCCTTATCCTAACAAGTACACTCTCTGAAAATTTCATCAAAATCTAATGGAAACTCTAGAAGTTATGTTCGTTAAAGGGATTTTAAATTTGCGCATGCGCAGCAACTGATACGATCGTGTCAAAATTGATATGGGATGATTAACAAGTTGAGTGCCATGTATATCTGTGAGATACACACCCTTAACTGTCCCAGCGTGCCAGGTGTATCTGGGTGATACACAATCCTGGTTCGCTTCAAAAGCTCCTGTATCTCCCAGATTCATACTTAAGGCGTTTCTCTCTTCTTCTTTGACCTTGAGAAACCCTTCGGAAAGGTGGAACAGTGTTGGCCACAACAAATTGGCTGAGACACATGCGGTACCAACCGAAGAAGAATAACTTTTTGTCAGATGTCACTTTTATCATTTCAGCTTTCTGGCACTTCATTTTCCTACTAGTTTTCGTTTGCAACGCAATAGTGTTTTTTGTTTACTCACGTATTCAGGCGTGGGGGAAATAGTCAAGATGTTCGAATAGGGATGTATCAGAGTGGTACTCAATTTTCTGTTCCACCACTTGAAGTCCCAATTCCCTGCTCACAGGCCACGTGTATCACACGTATACACGCGGTTTTTTTTTTTTTCAATAAAAATGGGTGTAATACCACTATAATAACTCTTTTATGGAAAATACCAGTGGGGGAAAATGATTTTGATGGAAAATAATGTTTATGGAAAATACCAGTGGGGGAAAATGATTTTGATGGAAAATAATGTTTATGGAAAATCGTCAAGAAGTTCGAATAGGGGTGTATCAGAGTGATACACAATTTTCTGTTCCACCACTTGAAGTCCCAAGTGGTCACTCACAGGCCACGTGTATCACACGTATACACGCGGTTTTTTTCAATGAAAATAGGTGAAATACCACTAAACAACTCTTTTACCATCAAAAGCAACGTCTTCTGAAGCGAAAAAAATAAAAAAGCACGCTTGGCATCTGAGGACATTTTTTTTTTAGTTCAGAGCGGACAGCTGTGGCACTCAACTTGTTAAAATATGAAGTGGAGTGCATGCTTTGCGAGTAATGAAAATGATACAGGACGATCTACAGCCAAACCCGCAAATTCCCTGGAAATTTCATCAAAATCAATGAATTCTTCATCAAGTTGCTGAAAACCCGAGTTAGCTATTTCTGGAGTAGACACGACCCCCTTTCCCTAACTCCACCGTTGAGCGGCGCTAAATGAAGGGCGCCAGCGCTAATCATCGTCGGCGGCGCAGGTTTGAGCGCCTGAATAATGTAACGTCATAATGAGGGCTTCTGAGGCTTCACCATAACCACCCCGCTCATCTGCCCTTCCGCACTAGCTTTCGGAAAACTTTAATATTACACGACGGTAAAGTTGCAGCTTCCTACTTCTTACGCCGCACAATGGGATCAAATACGATTCTAAATGATCAATCGTATCTCTTATTCTTATACCTAAAATAAAAAATCCCCACTCCACCATCAATCGACAAGTTATTGACATTTTCATATCTTGACACTGGCACATAAATCGAAAATCGACACCGATAAACGAGATAACGGATTTTCTAACGATTTTTGCTTACAACCAATTCGTTACTAAGGAGCTTAATTTTCATTTTTTCGTCGTACAAAATCGTTTGCCCTCCGTTGAAATGTGCTTGATTTATCTGAAACTTCACTACCTACATCCCACGCTGAGATAGATCTCTGAGAAACTCTGGACACGAGCTTGCTGTGATGTCAAAATTTTTTTGAAGTCGCCAGCAAAGTTCAGCAGTGGAAAAAACCGAGGGCGTAGGAGTAGACAATGGGGGCAGGCCGGATTCGAATCGCGACCGCAGTGAACCTGGCGGTATATCCAACTAATCTGCATTTTTACTAAGGGATTGACCACTTGATGTTATGTCTTTTTGAGATGCGAGCTTGCGAGCATCCAGACAAGCAAACTATACACATCAACTAACCTTTATTGGACCGAACCTACCTCCATACCGCCAGGTTCGCTGCGATCGCGATTCGAATCCGGACTGCCCCCAATGCCTTGTAGCCGTAGGTACCGTAGAGTACTTTGGTGATGATGGGATTCATTCTCATACCACAAAAATCGTTCACCACTCGTTAGAAAGCTGTGAATTAATTACGCATGACACCACATTTTAATGTGCCGATTTCCCCCTCCTTAACTCTCTTGTGGAGTCGTAGGTACACGCTTCGTTACGTATACAAACTTAAGTTTATGAAGATCTAATGCGTCAGACATTATTAGGTAGTAGGAAGATAAAACGCAGTCAATTGTTCGTGTTTTGCGAGTGTTTTCGGGGTATGCTGTGCCCCTTTCTTTAGGCTCTGTACACACACACACTCACACGCACACATACACAGACGTACCGACAGACACGGAACCAAAGTTGTTCAGAATAGTCGAAAACGTAAAATGTGAGTGGAAATTTCGATTTTGGAGTCCAAACTTTTTTTTCCCACGAAAGTGAAAACAATGCTTCCGGTACCTACAAACTCATCAAACGGTGGGTCCCTACAAACTCATCAAACGGAAACTCATAAAAAACGTGAGGTCGAGGCTTTTTGAGGAGTTTCTCCTTTGGGTGGGACACTGGTCAAAACTGAATGGAAGGGAAAGTCGTCAAGAAGAATTTCAAATAGAAATCGGATATAAATTTGGAAGATGAAAAGTAGTTAACGATTATTTTTGATGACCTTCTTGTCCCCTGTGGAAACTGATCAAACGCTCCTAAGGGGAAACTCATCGAAAGGAAAGTCATCAAACCAAACCTTTGGAAGGCTTCACCGTGTGCCAGACTCAACCGTTATAAGGGTTTTGAACGGGTAGATATTCATGGTGGCGATGAGCTGTAACAATGGCAGGTAGTTGACCCAAAGTAGACCAATATCCGTCTACTACTACCTCCATTTTAGACGAGTTTCCCGTCAGCTCCTTTTTGATGAGTTTCCTTCAAGGTAGTTTTTGAGGAGTGTCTCGATAGCGCTGGATTCTAGTAGAAAAAAATTTATACTGATTCACAACTGAATTAAACGGATAAATTTATTGGATTCCATTTTTTGATGAGTCGCTAGTTCATGAAGATTTGATGAGTGTCCACCAAACGTGGAAAACTGATAAAAAATGGGCTTCTACGATTTTTTTGAGGAGTTTCCTGTTGATGAGTTTCCTAGTTCTCCCTTTAGGTATACTTGGAAGCAAAAAAAAGTAATCAGAATCAGGCTATAGCGCAAGGTCCTTGTCAACATACATGATGCCTCCATCACGTATGCGAACTCCATCTAATTTGAACATTGTTTAATACGTTTTATGAACATTCCAAATTGTTTTTACCTGAAAGTTCCGTAGCTCATGTTATACAGGTTGCATTCGAAAAGTATGAGTTAATTCAAATCGTCATTTCGCAATTCAATATTCATCTCCGGGCTCTAGTATTCAAGGCTGCCACCTGAAACAAATCTTTCAACGGTTAATTATCGTCCGGCGGAATGGGAATTTAACGACCGATGCGATGGCTGTCGTCAATCAGTTCTGAAATCGACCAATTGGGAGGACTATTCGTCGCTACAGAGGGGAGACAGAGAAACTGAAGGGGGATAATTCCCCATACACCCGCCTTCCCTACGGTTGATTCCAGCAGGGTGGACCTCCAGAGCCCTATTATCCCCAATCCGCGGCGAAAATGATTTCATACTGAAGGTTCTCCGTCCAACTCTTGGCCAAATGAGATAAACATAAGTGTTGCGTCACGTTATGTGCTATATTTCAGGGGTCCAGTCCAGTCCCACGGAAAATTTTACAAAATGAGTGTCATAAACTGTCGTGAAATTATTAGGATTGGGGCCAAACAAATGATTCCTCCTCTTTCGCCAAGCTTTCGATAAATTTATTATCTTCTTCAGGGCTCAGAGGTGAACTACAGTGTGAAAATCACACCACTCAGCGACCAACTCAGTAAATTATTCATCAAAGGTTGCAAACAGGTACAACTCAATGAAGAAACTAAAAAGTTCCAGTCATGCAGCATGATCGTATGAGCGAATTTTCATAAACGCTCGTAAAACATTTATGTTAAATTCTGTTGGAATTTGAGCACTTTGGGGACAAGTAAAAATTTTAGTACCTATACATTTTATAGCAAAGTAACTTTTTGTCAGTAATATTCCAATGAACTAACGATTTTGTGGATTTTTACAATTTTTTCAAGTACTCCTTTCGATTTTTAGCTTATTTTAATGAAATTTAAGTACATTGTTCAGTACAATTTTGTGCTTAAATTTTTAAATGTCCTAGTTCATGTTCGATTAATTTTTGTCGAGTAGCATTCTGCTAAAAAATAGAAATTTGTTAATTTTTAGCGGTTTTTTGCCTTTTTTAGTGATTTTTTAAGTACATTTTTTGAAATTTGACCAATTTAATGAGCTCAAAAAGTGTTGTCCAACGAACTCATCCTTTCTTTTGAAATGCTTGATTTTTTGGCGAAAGAACGAAGTTTTTATCTCAGTTCTATCGAGAGTTATCGTCTGGAATGACACATACATATACATACTTATATATATATATATATATATATATATATATATATATATATATATATATATATATATATATATATATATATGCCATATATATATATATATATTCCATATATATGACATATATATATATATATAATTTATTTATATATCTGTGTTTATATTTGTACCTACCTATTATTCGATAAATTTATATATATACATATATATATATGTATATATATATACATTAAAAAAGCGTTAAAATCCAGGAATCATTTCAGAATGCCTCAAAACAGATTTCGATAAAGAAAATTTTTGAAAATTTTTATTTTAAAATTTTTGGAGCCATTGCAATAGCTTTATTTTCTAAGAAAATTCGCTAAAAACCAGTCTATTGCAAATTTAAAAACGAAGAAGAAGAAAATAACATCAGGCAGTCACAAAATTATAGTAATAATTCGATTTTCTTAAATAGCACCAAAATCAACAAGGCAACAAGGTTGTTTGGAACCTTTGATGTATCATTTACTGAGTTGGTCGCTGAGTGGTGTGATTTTCACACTGTAGTTCACCTCTGAGCCCTGAAGAAGATAATAAATTTATCGAAAGCTTGGCGAAAGAGGAGGAATCATTTGTTTGGCCCCAATCCTGATAATTTCACGACAGATTGCTGCGTTTGGGTCGATAATCATTTATTCTGCAGTGTCATAAACATAAACATTTTGACATTTTATGTCTTTACTGTGGCACATACTCTAGAATAGAAAAGTGTTATGTTACGTTACCGAAAAGTGCACTTCTGATTTTCTTATAATTATCGCTTACAACCAAATGGTTGCTACGGAACTGTATCTTAGGCATTTATCATACCTAACCACTGCGCAGAGCGTGGCCAACAACCTAAGGTATGAGCAAGGTTGTCTGAATAATTGTTTACGTACAGGTGATCCTTCTCACTTAATTTTGTAAACATGATTGCAACCACTATTAGACTGGGAAGTGAAGACATAAAATGTCTCAATGTCTTGCAGACTTGTATGCAAGATTTTTCTGATATCATCGATTACAACCAAATCATTGCTGTGGAACTGTACGAAAATCGTACAAAAATCGCTCGTCAGTCGTTGGAAAGCTTTCGATTTACATAACCGTATTATATATACCTCCTGATTACCTCGGGTTTACTTTTTTAATTTTCAACAATACCTGGAACTATACCACATAAACGAATAGACTTTCTGACTATCTGTACCGACGCAGCCGTTAGCCGTCTAGAACTTTTTTCCCAAATCACTCCCAAGTTTATGAAATTAGATGAAGAAATCCAAAAAACCTAAGGTCAGCCCTGAATCCATGGCAGCAATGCGAACTTCGTGCAAACGAAGGCGATAAGCAACATAAGGCATAATAAATTATGATCCCTTGATCTTTCTGAATCATCTGCTCACAGAGCTTGTATGTGGTGTCAAGGTGTGATGTGATTATTTAAGTTTTGCTTCATGCCGATGACTTGGTTGTGCTAACGGAATCTGCAGAATGCAGAGGAATAAGATGTGGACGTTCCAAGGCAATTTGATTGACATTGTAAATTAATACCAATAGCTGGGTATAATTATTATTCCAAGTAATCGTTCACGAACCATCTAAAAGAATAGGCCCAGACATCAAAGTATGCATTGAATCAAGTGTGGAGCAATCTTTTCGCAAGCCCAAAGTACCGATCCATGCAAAGGCTCATGTGTTCAATTCGCTGGTCCAGGCTGTATTGTGTTGTTGTGCTCAATGCTGAGTCTCAATACCTCAATGTGTCTGAGGGAATATGCGTGCGTTGGAGCAGTACTGCATACTTTTATCCGGAAGCTCTTTTTGTTGCCGTCATACACACCCACATATCTCATTCATTTGGAAACAGAGTTGGAGACAGTTTCAACATTCACATTTGATCTACAACTTCAATATATTCTCAAAGTTGCTGGGATGGCTGAAACGCGTCTTTCGAAAATTGTGACGAGAGAAGTAATAGATCGGAAGGTTATCTGGGCAGAGAAATAGGATGGCATACAGAGTACCAGATTATTGAACAATTTGACTACTCTACTATTTTGAAGCAGGACATCATACAGAGGGTCGATAAATTCCGAGAAGATAAGAGGCAACTCTTTCGACATCGTGCGGAGGTCTCAAGCAGGTTCTCACTTTATAAGCATTTTGTTCCAAACTTGGAATGTGCGAGTTTCTCAACTCAGTTCAGCTCAGTGATGGAGACAGGAGATGTCCCTTCAAACTGCGATGTGAATATTGGTCAAAGTAAATGCAAAGCCTCTCGACACCGACCGAAGCGAAGAGTGTTTTTTATGCAGTTCGCATGAGCCGAAAGACCTTCATCACTTTCTGTGTGTGTGCCTAGTCTTATCCGAGTTTGGGGGATCGTCTTCGGTAAGGGCACTACAAGTGCAGATGAAGCCATCGTTCCAGCCATCGATCCATGATCGAGGCTGGAGAGCATTGGCCCAGTTTGCAAGATAGGCTTGGCGCTACAGACCGTTGTTGGTCAGGGAGTTTAATTTAAAAATGTACTCTCTCTCTATATACCAAATTGTGAACCCATTTTCTTACGCCCTAATTTCTAAAACAGGTTTTTTTTCCTTTACATTTTTTATTAGATAGCTATTCATTTACTTTATACCTCATCTTCCCGACAGACTAAACAATGCTGCAATGTTTATTGCAATACATGAGCACTGAATTTCGTTATGTTGATGGCCCAATAAACTATTTCCTCCTCCTTCTTCTTCATAATTATGATAATGTAGTTTGTGCAGCGGAGTTTCCTTTTAACTCCACAATTTTCCAGTTTGAAATCCAAATTGAATAGGTATTTAATTGTTTTGTCCACCAATAGAACTGGCATGCTAAAATTTAGATGAGTACATAAACAAAATACAATTTATTTTTCTAACAAGTTTGGGATGCGGCGTGATTTATTTATTTTTTGTTGGCAGTATAACTAAGGCAATATCTTAACCTTAACCATGGGGGAAATTATAATTTGTCAGAAAATTCTGGAATCTTGATAGGGAAAACAAATATGTGACAGACTGCTGTTGCTTCATCCATACCACTAAATGATTATTTGCGAGAGGCCATTAAGAATATATTGTTCCAATCGAGATCTCAGTTTTACGTGATATGATTAATTGGTTATTCAATCCATTCGCATCGTTAGATAATGAGAAGAGCCATTACCTCCGTATGTAAACGGATCTTCAATGAAATACAATATTCAATGTTATTATTAGATTTGAGGTATTTAAATGCCCGGTGGCTCCACTCATTTAAAAACAAATCACACTGCCCCAGTATTTTGAATGAATGATACTTTCGGATAGAGCTGTAACTGGTCTGTAAGTCCTCCCCGACTATTGATTCTTATCGTCAGATTAGGAAAATACCTGCAACAGGCGAAATAGTCGCAACGGGACTGTAATAATTAAAATGTTGACCGAGAGGACGCGGTTATCACGCGAAAGATCTTGGGATCGTAGAGAGTCCTTGCGTCTACAAATAGCTGAGGTGGCAACAGATAAACAAGAAGACAGGGAACTAGTTTTGGGATGATAAGCGATCTAATGTGTTGCTAATATGTCTGACAAGGAGAAATCCGTCCTCACTATTGGACAGAACTATCTTCTTGTATGTTCAATTAATTTCTCTTCTTCTACAATTTATTATTCATCCAAATAATGAACGTTTCTCATCAAAATGAGAAAATTAGAGGTAACATCCCTAACACAGTATCGGGTCTTTTTTGAGATGTGGAACACTTTGATTTCTCTGAAGTAGAAATATTCTCTCACATTTGAGGGTTAAGACTTTATCTAAATTGTTATTTCGGCTTACTATGTTCTACAATCTTAGGAGACGATTTCCACTAACTAGCACCTACAGAGTGAGGCAGACTACTTGAAGCCAGGTATTCACTTCTATCAAATGTCCGTATCGTATCACCGTTGCGTATCAAATAGTAAGCATCTTTTCGTTCATAAAGACATGAAGCGGGCCCGATTGGCCAGTTGGCGGTTTTTTCCAGTCACATCAAAAGAATGATATACCCAACGGGGTCGAAAGTACAGTAGACTTTCCGACGCGCTGCACGCACTGCGGCCTTTTTTCTTCTATTTTGCCGATCTTTTCACCGTTGTATCCTATTGATACGGATGCGCTTTGAGGATCGGGTGGTTTGCGTGGAGGGCGTTGCATATGATTAGATACGCAATGGTGATACGATACGGGAATTTGATACAAGTGCACCTGGCGGAGAACATGAAAGACTACTCGTAGCCTGGGCAGTGTTGAGGACGATTACGGGGAAAAAAAAGAAAAAAAAACGCACAGTGAATGAAGCGCATATGTATGTAGATATGTACGAAGGAAGCGCACCCTTGTGCCAGTGTGATAGTTTAGGGAAGGGGTTACGTTACTTGCAGCTGGTTAGAGGTAAGTCATCACGCAATACAATAGCTCAGGTACATTCGTCGACCTTCGGTACCTCTTTAATCCGAAAAACGCTGCAAATTATTGACATTTTCATGTCTTTCATATGGCACATAACAAAAAAATCGTCACGAAAAAAATTGTCCCAAGTGGCCACAACAATGATTATGACCATCAGAAATGACGTTGACCATTCATAGGTAAACACATGAAAATGTCCCAATGCGTTGCAGACTCGTATGCAAACGTTTATGTTTCTTTAGGACATTTACTTTTTTCTGATGATTTCCGCTTACAACCGAGTCGTTGCTAGGGAAATGGTACTTCGTCGTTTTTCTGATGATTTCCGCTTACAACCGAGTCGTTGCTAGGGAAATGGTACTTCGTCGTTTTTCATCCCACAAAATTCGTTGACCATTCGTTCGAAAGCTCTCGATTTATCCAACCATATTATGTTTCACAAAGGTTTATTATTTTTTCAATTGAGTATGATCGTAGTTTTAGTTGGCTAGCGTACGTCATAAGGCCCGTCCAGACTTCTCGGCGTGTCCTACTTCGAGTTGCCACAACCTATACTTCTATAATTATATACGCATGTTTATATTTCTCGATTTGAGCTCCTATCTATTCAAATAGTTATTGCCTTAATAATATCATTATCTAAGTACGTACGAAAAGTCAAGAGGATATGTTATTAAATATGCGTAGGAAAAGTTTTGGTATTAACACACAAATATGACCTTGAAAAAAACATATTCATGCCTCGAAGGAACGCCGGCGCCGTACCCACCACCTCTCACTCCACCCCACCCTCCCCCCCGCTAAACCCCCCCCCCCCCCCCCCCGCTCACTGAGCCCCAGCCAAGCGTGCCAGGCGTGCGCGCGTCGAAAAAGACACTTTTTCGCCCGTTTTTGGCCCATAGCATCTATGCGAGTAAAGCGATCGGGATGGTTAAACGTTAGGACCAACTAGACCCCAAATGGAGTCTATGTGCGAAAGAACAGGTTTTTTAAGTCAATTCTTAGGCCTTTTATGGCCCGGACGGCGGACGGACATTTCAAATTTGCATTCTACGCACCTTGAAACGTAAAGTGACAAAGTTTGAGGGGGGGTTATAAAACTTTTTTGCTATACGATCACATAGGCTTATTATTGGAAATAATAAACCAAAAAACCCTGCAAATTATTACACAATGGTTTATTATTTCTGTGTTAGATACCCCTTCTACGCAGATCATTGGTCAGAATTATTAAACCTCGTATGTAATATATGATCGGAACATGGCGCATCGTGCCTCTGAGAAGGGTTCACACTTTTACAGTTCTAAGACCCAGCAATTTGGCGCTTCAAAGTAACTTGCGTTAGCGCATGCGCAGAATGGAGTAATGATTTGAGAAAAAATGAAATTTTTAGGATACAATTTACTGCCTAAGCCACAAAGTTCCCAAAATTTTAATCAAAATCTGATGAAAACTAGACCTTGTTCTCGGAGTACACTTTAGCGCATGCGCTGGAGCTAATAATGATGCAATCATGGTGAAATTAACATGGAATAATTAAACTATTGTCCTCCAACTATGCACCAAATTTGAGTGGGATTAGATGACTGGAGCGTAAATGATGCTTGAAGGAATTCATGTTTGTGCATGCGCAAAATGAAGTAATTACTTGAGAAGTATGGAATTAATAGAGGACCATTTACTGTCTAACCCGCACATTCCCTGAAAATTTCATCAAAATAAGATGAAAACTGTTTAAATTAGGCTCGTTTAAAAAGGAATACATATTTGCGCATGCGCAATAGCTACTAATGATAGGATTATATTGAAATTACTTGGGAATGCTCAAATCAACCTCTTCCACCAATCCTCCAAGTTTGAGCGAGATCGGACAACGGGGGTGTGAGAAAATGATGGTTGATGGAATTTAACTTTGCGCATGCGCCGAGTGAAGTGATAATTTGGGAACAACGAAACTCATAGGAGATCATTTTCACCCTAACCAGAAAATTAACCAAAAAAGTACCAAAAAATTTTCAGGGGGTGTTTTTAACATGGAATCATGTTTTAGCGATGGATCCCCCGCCGAAAAGTGAGACTATAAAGTGAGATGAAAGTAGCGCCAATAATTGTGATGATTTCCGCTTACAACCGAGTCGTTGCTAGGGATATGATACTTCGTCGTTTTTCATCCCACAAAATTCGTTGACCATTCGTTCGAAAGCTCTCGATTTATCCAACCATACTATATTAACTACTGCGAAGTGCGTGGCCAACAAGCTGAGTTATGAGCATGGTTATATGAATAATTGTTTACACACAGGTGATCATTCTCAATTATTGATATTGTGAACATGATTGCAACCGCTTGTTAATTTCTGATGATTTCATTGAGCTGGTGTTTCGATTATGTGATTCATAGCAGGTGATCCGAATATTGCGAGAACGGTTTGATTTGTGAAGCGGTGGTTAAATCATTTTAATAGGTAATTTCTATACTTTACACTATAGGAAGCTGTATGTAGCCTCTTTAGCCTCTTTCTATAATAAAGTGAATGTTTACTCGCGAGTTTCTATTAGGAGATCATCATCTCACAAGAGCTCAATCGTCGTGATCATTTCTATAATAAAGTGAATGTTTACTCGCGAGTGTCTATTAGGAGATCATCATCTCACAAGAGCTCAATTGTCGTGATCATTTCTATAATAAAGTGAGAGCGAGGAGCTAAAACATTTTTTTGTTTTGAATGATAAACAGAGTTCAGAGGCCGATGGGGGGTCGGGTTCAGAGAATCGACGAGGAGTGAGTCGTGTACGGCTAAAGCATATTCATGTTTTTTAATTTTAGCCGTCAGGCTCAAAGGAACTGTGGCTTTTTTTCTTTGACCAGGCGTTCAATTGTGGAATATATGTGCTAGGCGACACAATACTAGTCACTCATAACAAAATCAACAATTTTCTTGGAAGATTCAACCCCAAATCAGAGAAGTACTTAGTACTAGTTGAAGTACAGAGAATGTACTTTGTTTGAAGAGCGAAGCTAAGGAATCTTCCTGTATGTACATGAGAATAGAACTGAAATTAACTAGGAAAAAAGGAATGTCATGTTATAAAGAAATTAGATAAGAAACTGGAAAGAACTATGAGGAAATGTGAAGTAAATCAAATCATGTTGAAAGACAGTTTCATATCTACAAAGACTTGGCTAGACCTGCTGTCAAGAAAAAATGCAAAACTAGAAAAGAATGTAAATAATAAACAGATAATGTTGACGAAGGTATGTTCATGTTGATTCAAAACAAGCCTATAGAACTGTAAATATATTCAAAAAGTAGCCATTGACAAAGCTACACGATTTCTGATGTTGAATATTCTTAATTACACTGATAAGACTGTAAATATGTTTAAAAAGTTAAGATTGACGAAGCTATACTCGTGCTGATTTTAAGAAAATGTATACATATAATTATGTAATAGTAATATGTAATAGTGTAATGTGTATAGTAATGTAACAGTATTATGTAGTGTGGATAGAATTTAATCCTTAGCCAGTCCAAAGCCTGGATAAGTGTTATGTTAACCAGAAAGTAATTAATTCAACTTTAATTTTCTGAGTGCGTAGCATTCATTGTACTCGTAACTATATCACGATTCCTTTTTAACTACTAGACGGTTAACTGTGAAGTTCTTCTCAAAGCTCCCTTCTTGTACTTAATCATTTTGGTTTCTGATGTTTTAGGATCAAAATCTGTGCCACAAGGGTTATACAAAATTGTTGAATGGAAATTGTTGTTGTTTGAAAACAACTTTTTTCTTAGAGGAAGAGTTACTGTTTCAAGATTTGTGGAAGGGCCAAAGCTTCGTCTGGATTCTGACTGAAGCAGTTTTACAAGACGTTGCTGTAACTTCCAAAACAGTTCTAGGATTCAATTTCAAGAACATCTCAATACTAATTTGTTCCGGATGTATATTACACGCCCTCTGCAGGAACAGTCGCACTTCCCATGGGCTGCAGCTCCCATAAACACCCGACATTGTTCGAGAATCATGATGCAATCGATTCATAGTAAATAACGCCCATAAACACAGGTTGAGTGGAAAAGAAATACGTTTTACGTCCCTGTGCAAAAGTTAATCTTTTTCCCAGTTTGTCTTCAACGGAGGAGGTAATACGGGCGTAATTACATGCGGAGTAGCGCGCAAAGCTTTGTTCCCCAGCGATCGCACCTGGTGATAATGGCTGTACGTTTGCCGGCTTCACTTGCCTCGTTCAATATTCTTAAATTTATGGCCGGCAATCAACTGTCCGTCTTGGAGCTGCAGGTCTCTCTCCACAGAGCTCTCCACCGGGTTATTATCGACATCATGAGTTGTAATATAAACATTCGATCACATTATGAAGCCCGGGAGGTCAACAATGCATCAACTGAACATTGTCACGAGTAAAATAATTATTCTACGGATGTTCAGCCATTTATTAACCGTTGGACAGTTTTGTAGGACATGTTTGTTGGTTTCCATAGTAAGAGCACGCACTAAACACCGCACTCGCGTGGAATGCGGAATGGTTTTAGGACTGTATTGCTAATAATAGTCTATTGTTCTACTTGGCACAGAGACCAACAAACTATTGTAAAGTTGGTTGAAAAACGTTTTGTCTGAACGACCAACCTAGTACCTACACTTCACCTGTGGGCCGAAATGCTATTCTGATGGTACGAAATGATTTTGAGCCTCCATCTACGAGAAGCTGGCAGAATAGAGTGTCGTTGAGGACTGATATACTGCCAATCTTTGAGGAACTTATTGTCATTAATTTATTAACAAGAATGTTAACAGCAAGATGGATTATCGATCGATGGATTATGGAATATCGAACTAATGTTTGTCTATCTCAAAAATAACAGGATGAAAACTGAAACTTTAATCCTTGAGACTTACAAATTGTGTATTGTCCTTGAAAGAGGGGGCTACGAAAACTATAGAGATTACTTCAGTTCCTCTAGTTTGGTGGTCGGGTTGGTACGATGTGTGTGGGTAAAACACTGTACATCGGTACCAAATTGTACCAATGTTGATACAATGGTTGGTTCACGTATATAACTAAGTAATTAACTGAATGGTTCGAGCATTGTTTTTGCACTAAGCTTATGCCAATGATTCATAAGAATTGATAGGAAATAGCTCAACGCAACAAAACTCAAAACGCTTTAACACCCCCCCCCCCCCCCCCCTACCCTCTTGATCAGATTTGAAAAATTTGAAAAAAGTAGTCTTTGACTTGAATTAGAGTAATTCAAACATATTCGACAATCAAATCCCTAGTTTGTTTAGATTTGAAAAATTTCAAATAGCCTTTGATTTGAGTTGGAATACTCCAAATATATTTGACAACTGAGATCCCCAGTTAATCCAGTGACGTTCGAAACGCTTCAAATCCCCCACCCCTCCCTCTCCCCTAAAACACCCCCTCTGGCTCGAATTTTAAAAACTTCAAATAGCCTATAAATTAAATTGGACTGATGCAGACATTTCCCCTTAGTCATATCAGTTGTCCAATGACCCCTAGTGTCCGTGAAAAGTGGACAAACATATGGACAGACAGACAGACAGAGAAAAACTGAGAAATGGTACCAATCGTCTAGAAATAGCAAGAACCGGAAGAGATAAAGAAATTTCATTATTCTAATCAATGTACAGACTGACATACTTCGATTTTATTAATGTAGATAGATTGACGCTATAATGTTCACTAACAATGTTTCAATAACACGAAGAAACACAAATTTTAAAAGAACGTGATGATTCAAAGTGACAAAAAGTTTATACCTCTTTATTTTTCGAGGAAATAGACAACGTTTTTCACTAAAACACGTTTTGAAATGGGTTTCCACAACTTCGTCGCGAGTGATTTAATTCGTATTGAGGGTAAGGGCATTTTGGTTAAAAAAAAAAAAAGTTTCCCTGGGGAAAAAAATGGTATCTTGATAATGAATTGAGATAGAAAAATGCGATTTTTTATCAAGATTTATATATTTTTATCAAGTGCGCATGCGCTAGCCTTCGTCTTTCTATATTTCCTTACAACAGCCGCAACTTCCACAATTTTGAACGGATGTCAATGAAATTTTCATGAATAGTGTGGATTTAGCCCTAGATGGTTCCCTTTCAGTTTAATTATGATTGAATCAGCAATTCATGGCTTTACTCCTAAATGGTCCCCTATCAGTTTCATCATGATTGAATCAGCAATACGCTCAGCGCATGCGTGAACGTAATTTTCTTGTGACAGTCATGAGTCCATCATTGTTGAACAGATTTTTGTCAGGTTTTCTGGTATTTGGTTGCCCAGCACTCTAACGTCATGATCATGCTGAACCGGTCATTTCTGGATATTTCGCACCCGTCCTAGAATAAGGGTACAACTCAACAATCGCGATTTTTGAGTTAGTTGTGGTTCTGAGAAGTAGAAACGGTCTAGTTTGTCTGTAGAAGGTGGAGATATGTGTAGGGCACTCTAATTCCGCTAGAGAGTGCGTGTGTCTTTCTTCTATGGAGGAAGTAACCAATTCACGTCCTAGGAAGAAAGACACAACTCAGTTGAGTTCACGCAGTCTGTGTCTCGTTTTGAGTTGTTTCCTTTTTGTGTGGACAATTTTAACTTGTGTCTTTCTTTTCAGAACATTTTGGATCCTGACTGGTGAGATTTCAGTGTTTGAGTTGGAACAACTCAAAAATTCCTAAAAAATAAACAAAACCGTTCGAAGAACTGGTAGGCAATGGTGTGGAAGGAAAACTTTGAATGCGATTTGCCGAAAATGACAATTTTTGAGTTGTACCCTTATTCTAGGATGGGTGCGATTTAATGGTGGCATACTGTGAAGGCCATGAGGAAGCTTATGTGCCATGTCCTTGGCAGAGCATTTCGTCTAGTTTCAATCAATTTGTTCACGTGACGACCTAATCATCCTTAAGTATATGTCAAAAACAAGTAGGAAGTAACTAAAATCTTGTCCAATTAAAACTAGGTAATTCTTGTGTGGGATAAGGGTTGTATGGATGGAATGTTGTGAGGGTGGAGAAGAGGGGTGATCATGCTGAACCGGTAATTTCTGAATATGCAATGGTGGCATACTGTGAAGGCCATGAGGAAGCTTATGTGCCATGTCCTTGGCAGAGCATTTCGTCTAGTTTCAATCAATTTGTTCATGTGACGACCTAATCATCCTTAAGTATATATCAAAAACAACTGGGAAGTAAATAAAATCTTGTCCAATTAAAACTACGTAATTCTTGAGTGGGATAAGGGTTGTGTGGATGGAATGTTGTGAGGGTGGAGAAGAGGGGGCTGATTGTGCAAATGGGGTAACTTGATACAAACGTGATCAAATGTTTCTGTACAGCGCGGTTTCCTGGAGATGTGAGGGGTGTGAGGTCTTATAGGAAAGGGAAGTGCGGGAGGGGTCTTTGGGCAAGTAAGAGGAAGGACGAGATACTTGGGGAGTCGGTTTACTCGGGTGATTTATCTTGGCGACTACTTGTTACCCCCTCTCCCAGTCGTTACCTCCTTGTACCCCCCCTTCAGTCTCCACCATCCAGTGCCCCGTGGGTGTTTCTCTAACTACGGAGACCCTGAGTGCGTGCTGGGGTGTGTGTGCGTAATTTGGTGGGTAGCTTTGTCTAAGGAGCTTTGGGGATACGGGAAGGGGGGGTCCGTCCTGAGGGGGTGAAGTCTACCAGGCACAATACCCCTCCCTTCGCCTCACCTCCCTTCCCACTTCAACCTCCGTTTTCCTTATATCTCCCCCTCACAAAACCCCTCCCCACCTCCCCTCCTTACCCAAACGCCATCAACATTAATTACGCAAACTTGGAACCTATGCACATTCGGACTCTGATGTCTCAACACCTTTCCCCAACTTGGATCAATAACCTCTTAGCCACTTACATTCAGTACCGTAGCCCGTGGGGGAAGGAGCGAGGGGCGGATTGTTGCTAAGATGCGACCACTGGACCCTCCGTTTCTCATCTGAATATCTTACACCTTACCGTCCCAAACACATTCACTCCCTCCTAACTTTTGGCTCAATAACTTCAAATCACGATACGAAGCGACTATTCTATGGTGATGAGAAACGATCGAAATTTTAGACTTGGCACTATAGGTCCAAGAAAGATAAGTGCCAACTAACCGTGCTGCTTACCACCAACATCACTTTTCGATGCCTGCTCTTGCTAGTTTCAGTAGTAAGTTTCTATATAAGTTTGCTCACTGAGGTGGTTCGCAGTGACTTGGAAACCGTTTCAAACTGGTTGGTGACTGGTGAAGTGCGCTTGCGTGACTTCTGCCACCTTTCGAACGGGATTGGCGTCCATCCATTTTATGATTGAATGTTTGAGCAAAATACTCCGAGGCCTGAATCAGCTGCAAAAACAGAGGCTAAAATTCGAGTGATTTCATTGGCTGCTGGGGGGGGGGGGGGGGGGGGTTCAAATGATCAGAGAACTCAGCGAGCACCTCAAGTGAGTTGCAAACTGGTTTGTTTGTTTCAGCGAACAAAACTTCTATCAGCCAGTACTCCTTACGTACCTGGCTACATTTCTAAACTAAGATGATTGGACTATAAACAATTTTAATAAGCCGGTTACAATATTCTTAACGTAAAGCAATAGCATCATTTACTCCATTCCGTAGGAAACATTTTCATCCTCTTGACAACAGTCGACTGTTAACAACAACTCATTGTAGTGGCTTCTCTCCACAGTTATTTTCAACATTTCTATAAGTAAACCGTTGTTTTGTTGAAATTAGTCGGGATGCGGCCAGGCGGCCCAGGAATTTGTTCAAAGTTAAAGGATTAGTTTACAACTCTCGAGGACAACCGTTATGAAATCCCCAATCAAAGACATATCCATGTAACATGGTATCTGCTTGTAAAGCAGATGTTATGCATTTTTGAGATGCCAGCTTGATAGTATGCAGATCACCAAACTATACAAATCATTCGGACCTATATGGCCATTTAACCTGAATTTTTACTAAGGGATTGACTACTTGATGTATTTTTGAGATGCGAGCTTGCGAGCATACAGACCTTCAAACTATACACATCATTGTGACCTAGGTATGTGTATAACTAATCTGATTTTTTACAAACTACTTGCGAAGCTACCAATGTATTTACACGCTAGATGGATTTGAATATAGTATGGGGACGGAACATTTTGACTAGGCAAATAGTTCCAGTTCGTATGTGTCCCTACTTTTTTCACTCCCATATTTCTAATGTACCTACGCAAAGGGAAATTTAATATATCATGAAATCATGGAAAAGACGAGATTCCGAGTCGTCAAATTCATTTTTTGATAGGATAATGAAAGATTTACATTGGGTTGAATGTGGAGCCATACACGGAACAACACC
>CM061047.1:70342952-70444951 GCA_030762985.1 Adelphocoris suturalis
TCGATAACTATCGATAGTCTACACTATCGTAAATTATCGATAGTTGACGGTTTGCAATCGATAGTTTTCGATAGTGGAGGTAATCACAAATCTGAGGTTACAATGCGTACACGTTTCTCTTCTTTACATAAGTTCTAATTGATATAATAGTTTTGTGTTTCTAGGGCATCTAGGGTTGTGTTTAATTAATTTTGTGTTTCATTATTGCATGACAAAATGCCGAAACGTAAAATTTCTGATGTATGGAGGTGGTTTGGCAAGAGTAATGATAAAAAATTTATAGTTAAAATAAAAGTAATGATGAAAAATTTATGAAAAATAAATGGTTAATTTTAAAACTTTTTAATGTACCTACCTACATATTTTTCATGAATAAAAAGTATTTTCGCATTTAATAAGAACTGTGTTGTATGTTGAAGCTTTTTTATTGTAATGAGCCAAGAAATTTATAAAAGGGTATTCATTATGGTTGAATATGTTATTACGCCAAGGCTTGATGACGATTGCCATACCAATATATGAGTTAAATGACCAAATTATTCAGAAGACTAATGTAAATTTAGCATTTTTTGAAACTATCGATAGTTATCGATAGTTTGCATAAAAATATCGAAAACTATCGATAGTGTAGACTATCGATAGTTTTCCGGCTCTATGTAGAGGTAAGTGGTCGTTGTCTCTTAATTCATGTTATATTTTGGAAATAGTCTACTGTGACAATTGAGTTTTGAGCAGTGATTCACTACAAGAGTCACGTTAACGTTTCTGTAAGAGTTCTCTTCCTCTCGGGCTTACGAAAACGCTACGAGAAATCGATGCAAAAGGTTAGCATTCATCGTGATCGCTCTAACAGCTTGTTTTCGTGTTTACGAGAAATACCAATACGAGAAATACAAAAACTCTCTAATTTTTGCCCAACACTGACTGAAAAGCCAATGCTAAGCAAGCCTGGGGCAAAAACTTCATTGTTTAATAGTTTTTGGCCAATGATTGAATCCAATTTATTGACACTCTTTAATTAGATGGCTATAGATGATTTTATCCTACCGGACTCCTTGGAACGATGTAATGCAGGAACTTGTAGTGGACGCGTTTTTCATATTGTACCTATAAGGAACCCCGTCATTTTGATCTTTTGATATTTTGTATCGCCGGATATGCATAATTCCTTTCCATCCACAGCAAATCTTTTCCACAACCTCTTCATTGTCCCGTTACCCATCATAATCGCACCTCCTATCAACTTCAACTCACCTTTTCTTGTCATTTATAACTGAATAACTAATATTTTGTTAACGCAATGTAAACAAAACGCAGCCATCGCACATTCACTGCTCTCTAGATTTCGATTTTCCAATGCCGCCAACATTACATCCCATAGATCCGTAGATGTTTCAAACATTCTATAATTGCTAGGTAATGTTTACAATATTATTATTTATTACTGTGCCGGATTTGTGAAGTGATCGTCATCTTTTTCACAACATTATTCTGCATTATGGACCAGCCAACCCTGTAAGGACAAAGGGGTAGAAGCAAAACTTTCAAGCCAGCCATTTTTCTGTTCTGACCACATTTTATTGAGCCCAGTTTATATCCAGGATCATCCGTGCGATTTTAAATTATTTTCACCTAATTCCGAAACCCATTTCGGTGGAAATAGGACATACTTTCCAGAAAACCATCTGGGACGCCATCAATTGGATGTATCACCACAAATTGTTGTTTTCTCCTGCTTGATCACCAGCTCAGGATAACTGTGGTGAGATATTACCTATCTTTACCTACATCTATAATTTCATCTTTATCTTCTGGGTTCTTTCTGGCTACATATCAACATCATTCTTCCTACCTACATATCTGGAGTTGGCCTTCACCTTCCACCCTCATCTAATTTGGGACCAAACATTAGGGAACAGGGTTATCATTTTACATTATGAACCTGGTTTACTCTTAGTCAGTGCAAATATGTACCTACCTTCATCTATTTTCAGACAAAAACTGGCCACATAGGTAGGAAAACCAATATTTGTACCTACACATGCCTATCCGAAGTTACCTCAATCAATAAACTAGGTCAACTTATTTATCTTTTTTTATTTATCATTCCTAGTCAAAAATATCACCAATCTAGGCCTTTGATTCTCATAGTACATTCCTATTTATCCATTAAAAATACAGTCCACTCAATATATTAACTAGCTGAGCTTTGTAGGGCGTGCTAGTTTATCCGCACTGTCATTGCTGAGGATAGCACGGCGCACAAACAGTACCGAATTGTAGAGCAACTTGTATTGGACGGGGTTGGTGTGTAAATAACGCAACAGTCCTTTACAAAACACAAAACATGTCGTAGAGAAGCTGCGTATACATGTATGTGTTAACCTGTAGTCTTGATTGAACAAAACGGGACTGATTTGAGACCTATAAAAAAAGTGCCCATTTGGGTGTGGCTCATAGCTTCTTCGTATCAGTGACATGAATGTATAGATGTAGAGATGTAGAGATGTAGATTGCATAGCTGGTCCCTATGGTTGGAAGAAGTAGTTAACTAAGAATTTAAGGTTCGCGCCAGCGCAACAGTTGCTGATCATACGATTATGTTGAAACTCATACCAGAGTAAATCTGTGTTTTGATCTGCGGATGGAATTAATGGAATATCTATTTAATATATATTCAGTAACTATGGGTGAATCGCCATTCCCTCGTCATCATCATCGCCTCTGAGGTGAATCTACTACATTTCAACTAGCCATCCTTTTGATTATTTTTGCTGTCTACAGATGATTCACCAATAATCATATGACCCTAGATAATTGCGGGTCTTACTGCAGCTAATCGGGGCATGCCTGTACTTTTGATAGATGGGTATATAAAATAACTTGTAGATTGAATCATATTTCTCAATAAACACTCCAAGATAACCAAATTAGTCAGTCTGCTCCGAGGTGGACTCACACAACGGTAGAAGTTATTACGGAAGACTATGTGTGAGAATGCATAATTCATCAGTCTGCATATTGACATGAAAGCATGCAGATTGCAGCTAATACCCACTAACTTTGCGAATTGCAAAGGATGGATTGAGACCATCATTTTAGGAAGCCAGTACAGCAGCGCGTTGATCAGATGTTAGTTAACTACTCTCAAACTGTCGATAAATGTGTCTTTATCTACTCAAAAGTTGTCTAATATCCTGTGTTACTGTCAAATTCATGGAGCTGTACCTGTAAGGGAAAAACGAGCGTCAGTTATTTAAGCATTAAGTTTCAATTAAGTAAGATTTTGATGACTTATTCAGGGCGAATGAAATGAATGGCGTTTTTTATACACATACCCTCCGGGGAATGGCCGGTTTTAGGTACTATCCGTGTCGTACCAGAAATTTGAATGACCATCCCGATAAGGGGTACTGTGTTGTATTTTCATGTTTTTGACGAAAATCTTTCCATCCAATCTCTGCAGGCAGTCACCCTCGACAGGTGCAACGTATAAGAGGCATTGAACCCCACTGGCGATGAACCGTGCTCCGACCGACCTACTCATCCACCGAACAGCAGAAAAAAATCATCAAAGTCATCGCAAATCCGCAAACCGCCCCTTTACAACCAAGTTTGCTCCGATTGCCGTCTCCCAATACGATAAAACTTCCACAATATCAGCTCCCACAGCGTTAATCACTTCGGTCGGGGCTCGCTGGAAATAGCCATTTTTTGTCAAGTGTTTGTTGACCTCCTTGAATCTTCCGTCTTTGGAAGACGCTGAATCCGTTCCTGCTTCACAGGTTTGCGACCGTTTTACGACTTTCAAAGCGCGCTCGATTAGACGACTGTATCCAGGTGGATTTTTTCCAGCGTTGAAATTGTGCTTTGTCGGGAGACCTGCCGACGCGGAGGGATTTGAAAGCTCCCAGCGTGGGATTGTTGTGGATGATCATCTGAATGGTTCGTTCTGGATCACCTGACGGTTCGTTCATGACATCTTCAGCGGACACCCTATTCTGTATTCAATGTCTGTCTCAACCTGAGGCATATGCCCTTCTGGAAGTAGGAGGACATCTTACATCGTACATATTATATTATTTTTGTCTCTACAATGAGAGTTATCGCTTCACAGTGTGTAACAGCTATCGAAAACTGTTACGATGATTCGTTCAGTGGAACGTCGTTATCGCAGGTATCCACCAGCGATCATGACGGGAGAAGCGAATCGTTGTTGAACCTTCAAAACGGTGAGTTCCTCTCTCTTACACTCTTACACCTTGCGTTAATAGCAATAATATTATACAGGGTGTCTCAACTTAAGTAGGCAAGACTTCAGGGATCAATTCTACTAGTAATTTGCAACAAAAAGTGTCTCTAAAAGTGTTACTTTTTAGAGGCTTCGTTTTCGAGTTATTGACGATCTAAGATTTTTTTCGTGTTTTCGACCTTATCTCCTAAAAATGGCTGTGACGCCATCATTCTTTGAGTATTCTCAAACCTGAGGGTACCGTTGGAAAGAACGTTAAATTTCCTATCTTTTTGATGCCAAATCATAATTATTCAAGAGAGTTAAGATACCGAAAAAAGAGGTCAAAGTACAAACTTTGTAAAATTCTAAAAATTTGGGTTTTTTCAATCTGATTCCTCCCTCCATAAAAAAAATGAACAGTCGTTTGCAAGTACAGTAAAAACTTCAAAATCTTATCAGCTTTCTAACGGTATAGCAAAAAAATTGATAAAAGTAACATCAAGGAGAAAAAACCGCTTTTGAATGCGAAAAAACGTGGTATTTTTAACGAAAATCGATGGATTTCAGGAAAAAACGATCACCCACAACTTTATGATTTAAATGTCGAATTCTACGTAATTTTTCACGCTGAATCGAATGGTGACACGTGCAGACCTCTACGACTAACGAATAAGGGTGAAAGTGCCCTTTGACCCTCGAAACTCAGTGAATATAAGAAAATCAGCAACCGACAGGCTAGATAGAAAACCCTCCTTACTAACTTTCTTTTGGAGCTATACAAAGAAAGCGTAATAAATCATCCAAGTGATTGAATTCTTGTTCTAATTATTTCACCTGAATCCCACAATTATACCAAAGATTGAACTATATTATAGAAATCCAAGAATTTTGATCACGACAATCGGAAGATTGTCACAAGTGGCCTATTTTCCAGAACTAGGTGGAACAAGTCCAGGTTTCCAGGAGATTCTTAGTAGAGAGAAGCTGATGAGAATCTGAAGTTCTCACACCCAACACGGTTTTCTCATATTTTTCCACAAAGTCCATCTTCGTCGCGTAATGTATCCTATAGAAATCTAGACTTCGGGGGACCAAAACTGTTCCTAGGTTCGCCAAATTTTCTCAATCGACTTTAAATTGTTACTAGACGTTTTTCATTATGTCATGAAGATGGTGATGGGACCTCGTGGAACAACATTCTGTTGCTAATGAGTTGAGAATATCTTTAAAATTGACGAAAAATTTAGTAAATATCACTTAATGCTACATAGGTCGTCGAAATCGATTTAACATTGTAAGTCTTTATTTTTCGTGGAAATAGACAACGTTTTTTCACTAACTTCCGTTTTGAAATGGGTTTCCACAACTTCATCGCGAGTGATTTAGTTCGTATCATTTCTGCAATTCGAGCAGAAATTGCGAGTTGGTATAGTTGTAGCGGGAAAGAATATTTGGTTTCAATCAACAGTGTATTTTTAACAGTGTCATTCCAAATTTTCTTCAAATTCCATAAATACAAGTTTAGTTTTAATATAGCTACATTAAAATTATAAGTATAATGTACGTTAAACCTAGTTACAGATGGCAATTCGATCAGCAATAGGTATGAATAGAACTCATTCCATATGCATTTACTTCCAGTCAGTTAAAATTGTATACATTAAAATTACTTGATTATTGTTGGGAATCTTTGCATTACTACTACTACTTGCGTTATATTGTAACTCAGCAATTACCTATCATCTCAAAAACTGTCAGTGAATCCGATGGTATTTTGTCCTGCCCCTTATATCGTCTCGAAGGTAAGATCTACACAGGTCCCACAGCTTGGGGAGACGGTTTTCAGCCATCGTTTTTGACGAAAGTTGTTTACATTATGCCGTAACTATGGAACGTATAAAAAGTAGTACAACATCCTGTAGCCGTCGCTGCTGGGATGTAGTTCTGCGGGAAGTCCTTTTTGACCTGACTTCAACAAGCCCACGATTTTTGAGACGATACGCCGTTCAATTTGAAACAACTTTTGACAGTTTGGAATCTCAAAATCGTCAAAATCATGTCAAAAAATGGCAATTTTTCTAAATTCATTGTAAAATTATGAAAATTCTCATTATTATGTTTTTTAAGTCGCTGAACTCGAATTCGCTGTCAAAAAATCAAATTCTAACAGAAATACGTAAAAATACGACCCCAAAAACGCAAGGATACGAAGTTTCACAATTTGACAAAGAAGTTTTTAAAAGTTATATTCCAAAGTCTGATATTGGCAATAAAAGCGTATTTCAAAAACCAAAATCGAGATACCGGCGTAGGTTTTTGTCATGCAAAAAAATCTGAAAAAATGCAGGGGTCATTTTTTTGACATTTCAAACCAAATTTGGGGTGGAGGTCATCAATATTCCACCTTTCTCAAAATAGCGGGCCCTCCAATATATATTATAGGTATATGAAATTAATTTGCCCTATGACGTCACACCCCCGTCCGCTAGGGGGGTTTTGGTGGCGAAGGTGGGGAGGGGGGGATCTCCTTTTCTCTACTACATCACGCGGCGTGATCTTCCTTCCCTCAAAATAAATTATTTTTTGAGCTGGAAACTGCTACTAGGGCGTTTTCAAGTGCGCTGAATCCAAATCTGAGGTATGATGTGTAAAATTCCAACTAATGATGATTCCTCATTTGGAAAATCCGCAATCGGTTGAATAAGACCGTAATTAGTGTAATCCGATGTATGGGTTTTGGTCACTGTGATCGTGTCTGAAATACTGCAGTAGGGATTTATAAATTCTTCTCTCCGAAATCACCTCAGCCGAAAATCTTTTCCAAAATCGGATGACTTTCCTTCAGGTTTTCGAGAACAAAAAGCGGGCCGCCCCCTTCAAACCAACGAAACCTGACCCTTTCGGCTCCCCCGATCGATGACACAATTCGTCGAGAAGGAAAGTTTTAAGGGCGGCGGAGGGGAACGACTGCAGTCCAAGGGCAGGAGGAGTTAGATCGGGTCGGGGGCGAGATCGGGGTTGACTGGGGTAGATCGGGCGAGCGGAGGGGCTGTTTATTTACCCGCCGGATAATTACGAGTTTATAGTCAAAACCGTCCCTTTTCCCTCGGCACGATCCCTTCTCCGTGGATCAACCCCCAGTCCATTTCTTCTTCGTGGGTCTCACCAAAATCAATCGCCGTTGATTACGATAAGGGGGCGAAGGTGGTGTCGGCGGCAGGGGAGCTACACGCTTTTTAAGAGACCATATCGATCCATCGCTTTTTTTTTATCCGTTCTAATTGCTAGTCTACGAAACTTCACCGCCAGCGCGGAAGGGGGTTCCCTGTGAAACAATGAAAAACTCCTAAAAGGATGACCATTGGAGCGTGAGCCGAACGAGCGGTCCTTCTCCTCCCTACTTTTTTCCTCTTCCGTTCTTCCTCTTTACCCCTCTTCCTTCGAAAAGCCTTTTTTTTTTCTTCTTATTCTCTCCTTCCTCCAGTGTTTCTTTCTTCTTGTGTGACAAACCTTTCCATTCCGACCTTCTTTCTCCTTCTTTAACCCCTTCTCTCCTTCCTCGTTCGGTTCGTTCTTGAGCGTTTCTAAGGTAAACGCAGGAAGTTCACGACGCCTCCACATCCTCTTTGTTACGGATTCCTGGAGATGCCGACCGCACAATCATCCGCACAGCTTCCTCCCCTCCCCTCCCCTCCCCTCCTCGAACCTTCGCCCCACGTCGCCGCCCCCGTTCCAATGACACCCTCCAGTATCAGCAGATGTCTGTGTTCCACTATTAGAGTATTTGTGTTCTTCTTAGGGATGTCAGAATCTTCAAAATGAATCGCTTTAAATTGTCTTTTAAAATAAATTTTAAAAAAATCGTATCGATTCCTTAAGAAAGTATCGATTTTTCTGAAGAATCGGTACTTTTTGGGGGATTTAGAATTAAAATGATTTCGACTTTTAACCAATTAAATTTCTATGGAAAAATGTATCACAATTTTCAATGATAAATCCTTCAAACTTGAAATAGGTAGGTACCTAACTATGTTGTTCATGAGTCAGAGATAGTACGTATTCGTATTAGGTACTTCAATTCCAATAACGTAAACGGTACATTATCTACTAGTAAATATGCAATATTTCATGAACTTCATCCAGAAATATAATTTGTTCATAGATGGAAAAATGTAACGATGTCTATATCAAGAATCAAAGCTTATGAAACAATAGTCCCTAACTATGTTACGAAAACATCGACCATTACCAATACCATAAAACAAACGCTCCTTTAGGTATTTTTATTTCTACAGTAAACATATTTACCTGATTCTTCTTCTTCAACTTTAATTAACTACGTTTGTGGAGGTAGTTTTTTATTATGTCTGTTCATACAGCTGTTGAAGAGAATCGGCCTTCGATTTTCGAAATTTTGAATCGATTCTCCAAAACTTAAAAAAATTAAAATACAAAAGTACCGATACTTTTTTAAGAATAATCGATTCTTTAGAGAATCGATTCTTTTTTAACATCCCTACTCTGTATCAGTGGATATCTTGTGTTCCACTATTACAGTAGTTGTGTTCTTCCCGTAAATCTTTTCGCGTAAACGCGAAAAGGCCAACTGCGCAATCCCCAATTTTCGCGTAAACGGGGGAAAATACTCGTGTACCACTCTTCGCGTATATTTATATGAACGCCATTTGTTATACCGTATAATCAGCATTTACACATGAAATTGGAGGTTTTACAATCAATTTTAAGGTTTGGCAAGTCAAATTGGAGATTTTTTGTTTCAAATTAGAAGTTTTTTGTTTCGAGTTGGAGATTTTACACACCAATTTTGAGGATTATTTCAAATAGAAAATAAGGTTTTAATCGAATTTGCGTAGAAAATGAAGCTATCGCAATGGCTCGGAAATTTTTTAAATCAAAATTCTTGAAAAATTCTTTGATCAATCATCTTGTTCATTCCCGTTAGCTGATTACTTTTATGATCTTCGTTATGAGTTCGTTGTGATTTTCGAAACGTCTGGTCCCTATTCATGTTTATGTTTTCCGTCACTATCTACTTTTCACATGTTTATTTGTTTACTGATTTTCCAGGATTAAATCATGTATTTACTAAATGTCCGTCACCCGCCAATTCGTTGAGTAAAAATTTCAATTTGAAATGGAAAATCTCCAATTTGACGTGTAAAACCTCTAATTTCATGTGTAAATCCTCCAATTTGACGCGTAAATTCTATAATCAGCATAACATTAATGCAAAAAGCGTGAGTGTTTTTGATTAATAAAATAATTTAAATTTATGATGATCAGTTTTTCCTTCAAAAGCCCTCCAATGGCTAAAATCTATCCCGCTTGTTGCTGCCATTATGGGAGTGATCGCAGCGCCGTCTAATAACTTTTCCGATTTCCACAATTTTTCAAAAAAAAAGTAAAAACCTGTGATAAATATAATTGTAAAATTAAATAGATTCATATATACATGAACGGACAAAGTTAACACAACAGCAAATTTCTATTTTTAAGAAAAAGCGCTAAAAAGGTGCTTTTTAGGTCTTAACTCCGTCTATGATTGTCTTTGTACCCTAAATAGGCCTCATAGCAGCATTTTTATGGAATGAGCACCGAAACTTATATAAAAAAGTATCAGAATGTTACAATATCTTCACTAGCAGCCGTACCACCTTCAGTAGATGTTTTCGAGTTTGGCAAGGAGTTTAATTAGTTCCGCAGCCACCTTGCGACAGTTGAAGAACCTACAATGTCGATTTGAATTTGCGCCACATGCAATTTATTGTCAATCTTGTTACACAATGGGTTAAGCGAAAACTGATATGCCGACGGTTTTCGTAATAATAAAGTGGTGATGGAGAATTTAAGATGGAGTAAAATTTGAGTGTTATGAAAGGAACTCAAACTCGATAATAAATAAATTACTCCAAGAATACTTTTCGAGGCTGTTGGTGATTGAATTGAGTGCGTTCAAATTCTGAGCGATACATGAGAAGATGTATATGATGAAGTGAACGAATGATATTGAACAATCATCAAATTGAAAACGGGTACGCTGGTTTATTATTCAATATTAAAACATAGGGAATAAAGGTTTACTGCTCGAGATGTTCGTAGAAATGTTATTGTAATGGCTCCAAAAACTTTAAAATCAAAGTTTTCGAACATTTTCTTCGTTGAAATCTGTTTTGAGGCATTCTGAAAGAATCCTAGAGTGTAACGCATATATATCTTAATTGCTATGCAATTCTTAGGCCGACCCCAATAATTTTTTTTGTAACTTCCCAAACGAAATTAAAGATGATTTTCACGTACAACCGAGTAGTTGCTATAGATTGTGTCACAATTTCAGTGTTTTTCACGTACAACCCAGCCGTTGTTAGGGGAATGAAACTTCCGCAGTTTTCATCGCACAAAAAATCGTTCGCCACTCGTTGGAAAGCACTTGATTTATGTGATAAATGTTCACATTTCAAGCTACCATTTCTCTCTCCTTACGTACCTGGCTACATTCCAAAACTAAGTTGATTCAGGCTAAGAATTGCATAGCAAATTATCCTCGTTTTCTACGCATAGTAGAAAAGAGAAAAGATCCGGCGAGGCGCGAAGCGCCGAGTTTATATATATATATATATATATATATATATATATATATATATATATATATATATATATATAATTTAATGAATTAATCGCACCTTAACCAGAAGGGTCATTAGCAGCATTTGAAAAGGGACCCCTATAGTGGATTTAAAATACAACCCAAAAATATATGGCAGCGTTCAATTCCACCGATTATCGGGAGCATTGACTAATGAGGTAATATTCCACCGATGTTACCGATTTGTATTTACCCTGCCTATGTTTATTCCACCGGTCTATTGTTCGCGTTCGTGCCGACAGATACATACATATTCAACTGATCTAATGGCCCCCTGGAAAAAGGCAAATTATCAGTCACACAATTGTCTATTATAATATAATTATTCCTGTATTAGATAGCTCTTCTGCCTAGATGACTGAGCCTATACTTGCATAGTCAGGCATCACATGGATACTGACATTTAAAACCCTCAACTGGTATATGGGGTATATATATATATATATATATATAATACTGTTTAATAATATAAATCAACTATTTTAACCTTTAACCATACGAATCGAGGTTACAGCATGCATAACTTTAGTGAATGATGAATACGGACACCAACTATAGTCTCTATAGTTGGAAAACTACAAAGGAAAAAATTGTTCTAATGATTTGCTAGTAGTAGTTATAAGAAATAGAAAATATTAACTTTTATATTATCAATGGTAACAAAAATATGTAAATAGAAGAACAGTATGTAATGTTTTTGGAGATATGTAATACTTATATCTTGTCTACCACACCTGTGTATCGAAAGGTGTGGAACACCCGTGTAGTCTAGGGCAGGGGTCTCCAACCGTTTTTCAGGGCGGGCCGAATTGAAAATTTTCCTCGAGTGCGCGGGCCAAATAATATACGAGAGAAAAAAAGAGATTTACAGATAAAGGGGAATAAATTAAATTTATTTAGAATGCCTAACAATTAAATACCTACCTAACATTGTAATTTATTGTAAGAGTGAAATCACTTTAATGTGAGGTTTAGCATTATCTCAATAATTAACCACAAGTAATGCATGGCTCTATCCCCTTGGCTTATGTTAGTGAGGTGAAAAAACATGGGCATTTCGGTCCAAAACACACTTTTGTGGGACTCTCAAGTTACACATATGTGCAACTTTTTGTTCAAAAGCATATATCATCCTAGGACAGTAGCAATTTACTTCCCGGTACATGTTAGGAAGCATTTAGTTAGCGCAATCGCTCATTCTCCCTATTTTGGTTTATTATTTCCAATAATAAGCCTATGTGATCGTGTAGCAAACAATTTTTATAACCCCCCTCAAACTTTGTCACTTTACGTTTCAAGGTGCGTAGAATCCAAATTTGAAATGTCCGTCCGCCGTCCGGGCCATAAAAGGCCTAAGAATTGACTTAAAAAACCCGTTCTTTCGCACATAGACTCCATTTGGGGTCTAGTTGGTCCTAACGTTTAACCATCCCGATCGCTTTACTCGCATAGATGCTATGGGCCAAAAACGGGCGAAAAAGTGTCTTTTTCGAGCGCGCACGCACGCCGCACGCGGGTTGGGGGTGGAGCGGGGGGGTGGGGAGGGGCGGGTGGGGGGGGGGGGGGGAGGGGGGGGTGGAGTGAGGGTGGGTGGGTACGGCGTTCCTTCGAGGCATGAATATGTTTTTTTCAAAGTCATATTTTTGTGTTAATACCAATGCTTTTTCTACACATATTTAATAACATATCCTCTCTAAGCCCCGAGTTTCGATAGTAAATATATACTAAAAGTGAGGCTAAATCATTACGGTCAATTTTCTACGTAGAAGGTCTGTATGATACAGACATAATAAACCTTTGTGTAATAGTTTGCAGCGTTTTTTCTAATGAAATTCACTATCTGCACCACGACAGTCATGACTTCACTTACATTGACACTTTTTCCTTATAAAGCTTGCTGGTGAATGATACAGTGGATAGCCATTGGTTTTTTTCTGATCCCACCTCAATAACAGATTCGTGAAATTCACAGTAGTCCCCTTCTCAACCGCCCAGCCTCCGATTCGCTGGATACACTTTGAAGAAATGACTGTAGTGGAAGTTCCTGGGTAAAAATGATTGGCGGGCCAGTTTAAAAAGCTCGGCGTGCCGTAGGTCAGAGACCCGTGGTCTAGGGTTAACTGTCAACACATTAGGGAAAACACATTCAAAGAAACCTAGTACTTATCGAAGCTCGCCCACATAGGAGACCGGAAATTCGAGAAAGACAGATGACAAAAAAATCTGGTGAAGAAAACCAAGTCGAAACTTTCTCACGGGGAAATGAACGTCGATTTTCGCAGGTTGCGGTAAAACGCATGCGACGTTCTCGCGCTTTTCTCCGTAAGTGCTAACGTACCTATTAGAAAAAAACTCTGCCGAGCCGAGTTGTACAGGTTTCAAGTTATCTAAGGCTGTGACACTTTGTCGGAAATGTAGAAAGTGATGTACCTACACAGAGCGCTTGACACAGACTCGGCACAAAAGCTGGGACAGGGAAATTACGAGAGAAAACGGAGATCGATGGGAAACAAAGAGTCGTTTTTCGGTTTATCATTTTCAATAATGAACGTCGACCAGTATAAAAATTGTTAATACAACTGTCTACCATCCTCAATCTGATGGCTTCGTTGAAAGGTTTAATCGAACTTTATGTGATTCCTTGAGTCATTATGTAAACAAGCAAGGCACGAATTGGGATGAGGTACTACCATACGTTATGCTTGCATACGGTCCAGCATTCATGAAACCGCAAAGATGACACCTCATTTTGCATTGATGAGGAGAGAAGTCTGAGAAAGACTACTATAGAGCTGATGTGGAACAATTCTGAAGCAATTGATTCATTCAAATTTCATGAATGGGTGATTGGTATGAGAGAGAAGTTAGAGAAAGCCTACGAAACTATTCGAAAAAACCAGTTGATTGATCAATCAAGTACTCGATCATAGTACTCGATAATCGGATACAAAACCGTCCGTTCGCTTCTGGACCAAGAATTCAAAATTCTTGAATCAAAATCACTATAATAAGCGCTGATTTGGAAGAAATTCTCGGTATCACATTCGATCTACCCTAAAGGGCAACATATTTAAAGGTTGAAATATTTGAAAACTCGGTTCTTAAAAACTTACGAAAGATGTCTTTTTTTTACATGTTTAATGTCTTTAAGTAGGATGGTGCTTGATTTGAATTTTTGCAGGACCGCATTTTCGCATGACCGTAGTCATGGTAGTAACATTTGGGCTTTTTTTGTAGCATGAAACATGGTCCGTTTTCGGTTTATTATTTTCAATAATACCTACCTAATGATCCGTTTGATAATATAGGCAGGTGTTCTGCATAGAAGAGCTATAGAATTCAGAAATAATAAACCTCTGTGTAATAATTTTCAGCTTTTTTGATCTGAATCAGTTTTTTTCTATTTTGTTTTTAATTGATTAAATTTCATTTCTATATATTGATGAGACCTATCGAATCACTTTACATTCATCAGTCCGCTCTCTCCTAGCACTAGACTCTAAGCAAAAAACAATCTCAAAATTGCAACTTCTCCGCTAGCACGGAAAAAGTCCAGTCATGCAGCATGACCACATGAGCGAATTTTTGAAGAAATCTTCGACATTTTCAGTCGCTATTGATCGTGTAGAGACATTTTAGTTTATGATTTTGATAGACAAACATGGAATCAAATTCTATCTACAGCATGGTTCTAGCCTTAAACAGCATGGTTCTAGGATTGGTTATACAGGGATACTTCCATAAGAGTAGTTCAATCTGAATTTGGACAATTTTTCATGCAAATATTACCGATTTTTACAACTAGCGAACGGCAATATTTCGATTTTTGACTGATTTTTCAACTGTAATTTTTGAAAACTTGATACATATTCCTATAGGAAATTTTACTCTGATTCCGAATATACCACATGTTAGTATGCTGAAAAAATTATTTCGCACAACAATTCGCAAAAAACAGGCTATTTTGAAATTTTTGACTACATTTTTGAAAATTTCAACCCGAAGATGTAATCCGATCATGCTGGACAACGAACCTGAACTTTCGTTTTGTGTCTTTAACATTTTAAAATTTGTTTGAAGTTTCTAGCACAATTCTACGGACAGTTATCGTCCGGAATGACACATACATACATACATAAAAAAATGCGTTAAACTTCAGAATATGATTCAGAATAGCCTGAAACGGATTTCTACATAACATTTTTTCAAAAATTCACATTCTACAAATTTTGAGGCGAGAGCAATAGCTTAATTTTCTTTAAAAATTCGCTAAAACATTTCAGCATGTAATATGTTTTTTTGGCTATGTATAAACATGTCGTTTCCTTCTAACAAAACATATCTGTAATGTGTAACCGGAAAGATCTAGTTGTTTTAACTGTGATAAGATAAAATGCCAACTGTAGTTACCTTGTTACCACGTTTAATACTAGTAAACTATTATTTGGTTCGATTGTTATTGGAAAATCATTATAAATTCAACGTGACTAGGGGAAGTTGTTGATTGGTTGCCGCGTTTCAAAAATGTGACGGAAATGTTCGCAAGACCCCTCAACCCAAAAACATATACCATGTTAAAACAATACGTCCAAATTTTGATGTTAATGCAGCCACGTGTGAGCATAGTGAAAATCCCCTTACAGACTACAACGATCGACCGCTGATACAATTTTAATGAATCCCTATTCAGGAAATCGTGTTTATTACTTATCACTTGTGTTACTTAATGAGCGGACCGGTGAAGCGTAGGTAGATGTTTTGTTTGTTTCAGTAGTTTTGTTCCAGCTGGTAACTTTATCTATAACTATGCACCTTAGGCTCCGTTTTATAATTATCTATAGACCAGTGATCGTGCAGAAGATATATTTAATATAAAGTTCTAGACCTTTGCGTAATCATTTGGAACGGTTTTCCTCCATGTACTGGGTAATTATAAAACCCCTACTGCTGACTGTCTCATTTAGAATGAATGTGAACTAATCTCTGGTTTTTATGTTTGAAGTACAATATCAATATCGTGGTGTTATACGAAGCATGACCTGGTGGTGTCCCGGATGAAATGACGTCACAGCTCAGAAACTTGAGCTTCTTCCCAAGTACCGTAAAAATGAGTTCTTCAGTTTCCCAACTCGAAATAAATTGCGGGAGGAGTTCTTTTGAAATTAGTCTCTTCAAGAACTGATCACTTGTGGAACGAACTGAACTATAATCTGTTGCAAGCGATAGCGTAGCTCCAATAACACAACAATTATATGAAAATAGTCAGACTGTTCTGCAGTATTTTGTTGCAGTAATATCCCAAAATTGAGTTTTGATTTATTCTCGTCACCCTCCTCATATGCATTTTCCTAGAATCTCTCAGGCCACTCAGATGCCTAAAGAACCCCAATAGTTACTTGTCACAACTTTTCAAGGTATCATCAGCTTTGGTTGCCTTGAAAGTAGTGCTGTCAAGATGTATTCTGTACACTTTACTTTTATGGCGATGATAAATTCCAATTCCTGTTCCGATGAGATATCCTAGACATGCATATTAAACCCTGAAAAACACAAATTCAGGTCAAAAGTATGTTTCTTCACAAGAATAAGTAGGGAAGTACGATATTAGCGAAATCTTCAACTTATCCAGAACTAAGCACACAATATGGGGTGAGATGGGAGTATGAAACTATAAACTTGGACTTCAGTTGGGCGAATGAATGCGATAACCTGATTTGAGAATGGAAGTTGCAAATGAGAGATTTGGGACATGTGAAACGTGAGTGAATGAACACAGAGGAATTTCCCCATTGTGCGAAGTATGCCATTGTTAACAATGTCTTGCGAGCAAGATCAAGGTTGGAAGCATTTTTTTTCCGGTTTTGCGCCTTTTTCGCGCAAAATGCCATAAACGGGCAGAAGTGACCTCTCGCTTAGGAGGGGATAAGATGACATACAATAGCCTGATGTCATCCCATCTTGAAATGTACTCAAATGTGTTCAAGTATTTTTTTATTTATTTCGTTTATTTGTCGTCACAATAAATTGTTTGACAATTGTCAGCACTTAACAATTAAATAAAAAAATTGGTTATAATAATTTCAAAAAACTAAGCTAAAAATGAAATTGAGACCACCAAGCAAAGATGCTGGCCACAGGCATCCATCCGCCCAAAAGGGCGGCCCGGCCGGGGCGTCCCGGCCGAGCCCGGACCCGACCCACCATGGCGGCCTCCCGAGGGTGCTCATCCATTTCTGAAAGAGCACCCTTAAACACGATCAACAGGCGAATCGCATCAGGAAGGGTGTACCAGGCGAGACCGCCCCCGGGCCAGACCGAGAGCCCCCCACCGAACCACCAAGCGAACAAAACAGATACACGCAGCCAAACACACTATAAATTACACACATACCTAACAATCATTCATTCAGTTAAAAGATTTATGAATTAACAAAGATGTACAAAAAAAATATCAATAATAATTATTACGTACACTACATCTAGTTATTAAAAGGAAGAAAAATAGCACTATCGATAGTTTTCCGGCTCTACCTCTACATCATATGAAAACGATTCAGCCGTGAAGAACACGAATCTTTAAAACGTGTAAAATGAACCTTGAAACAAAATCTTGAAAATGAAAAGCTGAAATCTTCGATAAAACGTCGAAAGCAAGAACAACATGCCGCTAATGACCTTTCTCGTTGAGGTGCGGGAAAAAAACAAAGGTTAAACCAACAACAAAAGACGGCACGGGGAAAATTCAGCCGATTTTGTCGGGTGTGTATGTGTATCCATGCCAACTGCATGATAGTTGCTAAGTTATTCTAGAGTGTTATCCTAGAAGAAGGTCAAGTTTTCGTCTCGTAATTACGATTCCGAAAAAGCTGAGCACGAGTAAAGCTGACTCTTCCCGTTCCGAAAAGCGTTTCCACGTTACGAAAACCTCTTCTCGTTTCGGAAAGGCCATTTTCGTATACGAGAAAATGAATACGAGAAGTACAAAAACTCTCTATTATTTGAGACTGATCACTAATAACTAAAACGAAACAATTAGTTACTACACAGCCGTAAAATAATTACAATTAATCATCTATTAGTTACTATTTCCAGAGTAAAATCACATCTAAGCCATTCACGCCTACACACTATTAATAGTTGTCTACCGAACGAAATACGAAGCGGCGCGTGGAGAAATCCGATCGCGCACCACCTAAGTATCCATCAGATTTGACGCGACCACTGGAGTGTTGACTGTAAAGATATAATTCATCGTTGCATGCGACTTTTATGATTCCATAACCATATGAATAATATCCACTTCTTTGATGGCTAAGAACTTGTAGCACTAATAAAACACAACTTATAAAAGCCCATAACACGATCAAGTTTCGCGCGAGTTGAGCCACAATAAAAACATCGAATGATGATGGTATGCAGAGGTTTAATTTTTTGAGAAGGAGAATTCATCTTTACTATCGTTATGATTACATTTTTATTCGGTACCTACTAAGAAAAAACAAGTTAAAAACACGGCCCGACGGGGTCTTCGCCCCCTGCATCCCACGGTAGCTTTTTCGCTTTGAGCCTTCGGCTAAAATGCTAGAACATGGAACATGCTTTCTTCCCGATAATTCGTAAATGTAAATAAATTTAAAACTACGACATAAATGTTTTACTAATCGAAATTAGAACAGAGTACCTAGGTTGGTAATTTTCTTTTATGGTGCGCGTCTACAATTAATATAAGTAAGATTAACTTCTCAACCAAGTGACAACAAAACAAGCGGCATTGTTTACTATATCCATTTATAATATAAATAAATATAAAACTACGACATGAATAGAAAAACAAGTACGAAAGAAATAAGTGATAAATCGAGAGCTTTCCAACGAATGGAGAACGATTTTTGTCCGATGAAAACTAAAGAAGTTTCATTTCTGCAGCAACGGCTTGGTTGTATGTGAAAATCATAAGAAAATTTCGTGACACTTCCGCGTAACGTTTTTGGGCAGTTAGCTCAAAGCTAAAGCATGTTCCATGCTAAAAGTAACAAGTAATTCATGCTGATTGCTTCCATTGGGAAAACACCAAGAAATTGGCCAGAATTGCGCTTTCTTACGCATTTCCACTCTGCAAAAAGGGTACTAAAACGTAGTTTTTCGGTGCCTTCCCAAGTTGGTATTGCAAATATCAATAAATGATTATTATGAGGGTCTAAACGAAAACATACTTCAAAATCATGTATTGTGGGTGGCAATTGAATATTTTGCATTATACTGCATTTTTCCAGTCGAATTGTGCCCGTTTGTGCGCACTACAAAAATCGAGCGATGGATCATATCTTCATGAAATATTATGTAGAATTCAAATCTGCAATTAAAAACGGGGGTTCTCATTGAAAGTAACAAAGCTAATGTCAATTGCGCACGTCAATGCGCAATTTTGTGGTTTTGAGATCCATACAAAAAATTAAGATTGAAAACACAGAATTATTTTGTTGAACCATTATTAATGATTTTAGCCGTGGGGGGGGGGGGGGGGGGGGGGGGGGGGGGGGGGGGGGGGGGGATTTTTTCAGCTCCGCTTGATTAGTTCAGTAATGGAACGAGGAAAAAAGAGTTTTTACAGTTGCAATTTATTCATATTTTTGAGTTGCTCGTTGCAAGATAGTAATCGAACTAGGTAATCGAACGGGGAAAATCTGTCCGCAGGCCACGGAATTTTTACCACAGTACCAAACTAGGAATTGCGGAATTCGGTGAACAAACCACATACCGATTGACCATCATACGAAAATCGGGTGAAACAACCTTGAGGGTTCGAATTTTGAAATACCATAATTTCAAGAACGTTCAATGGTAGGTGTGTGCCGTCGTTACGGGTTTACATATTTCCATTCCGTGGTACTACCGTTTGCTATAAGATTTAGATTTTAGATTGGAAGAAAAATAATGATAGTTTCAGTCAGGCTGCATGATTGTGTGTGCGAATTTCCGTAAAGTATCGTATTATACCGTTAAATTTGTGTGAAATTGGATCACTTTCAGCCTACAAAGAAATTGTTACATACCGATTCTATGGCAGAAAAAGTCATTCTATATAATATTCTGCAATGGAACAAGTTTTTTGAATTATTAACTTTTTTTTTGCATTTTTAATCAATTTTCAAAAAATAATAATAAAATTTAGTAACATTTTCAGCCTAGTTTTGTGCATCAATTTTTGTATGTTCTAAATCATTGTTGATAAGTTTCTTTTGACCAAAATTCAGCAAAAAATATAAATGTAACGATTTTTAGCCGTAAAGAACCATTTTTAGTGATTTTTGGAGCACATTCTTTGAAATTCGAGCAATTTAATAAGCTTAAAAAATGCTGGCTAGCAACCACATCCTTTTATTGGGAATGCTTTATTTTTTTGCGCAAGAACGGAATTTTTATCTCTCTTTTATCATTAGGAGAATTATCGTCAGGAATGAGTTATCGTTAAAAACTATAATATGTGTCTGAATGGTTAGGGGGTAACTCAACTGATTTGGGTCGACGAGTGATATTGTGCACAGAAATAGCAAAGACGAGTGTGTTCCATTATGCAAGTACTTTGAGCAAATTTTTGAAGAAAATTGAGGTATATAATTTTAAAATTTTTATAAATACTAGGAATCTAATTTTCCAAAATTGTCATTACCAATCATTGTCATAAATATGAGTTTGTACATATATGCGAGGGTTTTCTTGATTTAACCATACTAGACTTATGGTTTTATGTTTCATTACCAGGGTCTGGGTCCTAGTCATGGGTTATCTGCATAATACAAAACACGAAGTGTGAATAATGAGTGAAAAGAAGTGGGTCCATCAAAGTACATGGGCTAACAAAGTATGTCTATTTAAATTCCAATGGTAGGTAGGTATTCTCATATCATTTAGTTACAATTTTTAACAGGTGTGAAGTCTTGAATGACAACTGCACTGGGTACTGATTAACTGATAAGGTTAGTAGGTAACTACATTATACTTCCTATGTCCGTTGCAGTACCCTTTAGAACTACCCCTATAGCCATGTCAAATTAGATGCAATGTATTTACCTCCCTTATCAGTTATTCAGTACCCAGTGTAGTTGTCATTCAAGACTCGTTGGCTTCACACATGTTGACAAATTTTAAGTAAAAAATATGAGTATACATACCTACAACTATTGAAACATTACAAGAAATACTTTGTCAACCCATGTACTTTGATATATCTACCTCTTTTCACCAACTTTTCACACTTCTTTTTGTATTATGTAGATAACCCATGACTACGACCCAGACCCTGGGTAGAAACGTCGGGTAATACACCGAAAACCACAATTCCAGTTTGTTCAATTCAAGAAGACCCTCGCATGTATATTTTTCACTAGACAACAACAACATTCTTATATTATATACGTATATGCATGGAAAAATGTGTCTTTCCAGTCGTTGGATTTTCCTTGGATTGACAGTAAGAATCCCAAAAGAAAGTATTAGTTTGTTTAACACATTTTGAGCGCAATAAATTGCTCAAGTTTAACAAAATGTGCTGAAAAAATAACTAAACATTAGTAGAAACTGTTGAATTTATAGTTGTCGTCAATATATAACTCTGAAAAAGCTAATTATTCAGAATATTATCAAATTTTTGTGCAGTAAATTGTACTGAAAATGTTCCTAAATGTCATTAAAATGCGCTGTTAAATGGACCAATAACTGCAACAAAGAAAACAGAAATCCAAACATTTGTCTGCTTAGCAGCTTATTATATAGTTTGTTATTTATGTGTTTTTTAATCTCTATAAAAGTGACAATTAAAATTTTCTGAGTACAAAAAGTACTTGTCATTCCATATTTCCAAGACAATCTAACATAATTTAATAAAAAAGAAATTAGGAAAATTTGTTTAGGTATATGGGCATGAGGATTGAAAGCTATTACATTTATTTAGTTATTTATTGAACGGGTGAAAAGCCCAGTATACCGCAAGATAATCATGGATAATAAAAACAATTCAATTAGTTATAGAGAAAAAGCTTACAATATAAAATATAGAATAACCACAATATAAATCTTGGATTAAAGGAGCTTACATAACATACTTAAAAGTCAAAAACATTAGAAAATATAAGTAATTAATTTGAAAAAGATGATTTGGTTTGATTTTTGAAAACTGGAAGGCTATTAAAAAATAAATCAATATCTTCCTGGGTTATTTGACGAAAAAAATTATAGTGTCATGCGAAAAATTTGGTCATTAAACAAATAATAAGGTGTGCAAAATTTCCTTTTCGTTGACTTACGGGATGTGACAGTTTCTCTGCAGTCCCTCTTCAAATTCCAGACGAAATCAGCTATCATATTAGTGTTCCATCTTCCTTGATAACGCTGTTCCATCGTTTTGATATCCTGCTGAAACCTTTCCCCATGCTCCTCGCTGCAAACACCCAAGTTTTCTGGGAAATATTCAAGATGCGAGTGGAGGAAATGCACCTTTACACTCATGTTACAGCCGAGTCTTTGAAATGCTGTAAGCATTTTGTCCACCAGCTGCTTGTAATTTTGATCTTTTTTGTTGCCCAAGAAGCCTTCAACAACTGACTTGAAACTCACCCAAGCATTTTTTTCGAGAGTGGACATACATTCTTCAAAATTGGGATCTTTCATGAGTTTGCGTATTTTTGGACCGACAAAAATACCTGCTTTTATTTTCTCAGACGTTATTTTGGGGAATTTCGTGGCAAGGTATTTGAAGCAATCATTTTCTCGGTCCAGTTTGGTAACAAATTGCTTCATCAATCCAAGCTTAATGTGCAGAGGTGGAAGCAAAACTTTTTTTGGGTCGATCAGGGGTTCATTTATGATGTTTTTTGAACCAGGTGCTAAACTTCTCCTCTCAGGCCACATCTTCCTCTTCCAGTGCTGATCCCGAGCTCTGCTATCCCATTCACATAGGAAACAAGGCATTTTAGTGAAACCTCCTTGTTGTCCCAAAAGTAACCCAATGATTTTAAAATCTCCACAAACCAGCCATTTATGCTCATGGTATTTGATGTTCGTCAACAGGGTCTTCACATTTTCATAGGTTTCTTTCATTTGCACCGAATGTGCCACCGGTATAGAAGCGTCCTCATTCCCATTGTGCAAAAGAACTCCCTTCAAACTTGATTTAGAGGAGTCGATACTCGTCGTACTCGATTCCAAAAAAACCCATCACACCAGCGATATCACCACAAAAAACCATTTCGCCCGCCCCTTCAAAGAAAGGCAGAAGCTCTTTTTCTCTATGACGGTACCAAGCAAACGTAGTTCCTGGGGCCAACAAATTTTTAGATTTGAGTCTTGAACCGAGAACTTCTGCAGCATCTTTTGGAAGATTTAGGTCTCTCACCAAGTCATTGAGTTCACCTTGGGAAAATAGCTTGGGGGAGCTGGAATCAGTGGGCTCATAAGAAGGATCCTCTGTTTCCATTTTTTCATTTGCAAGAAGTATGTCTTCGTCTCCTTCTAGAACAATATCATCAAGATTCATCGGTGGATCAGGGACTGGAAGCGTCTCATTATGTGGTACTGGTCTCATAGCTGACGGTAAATTTGGATAAACCACAGATTTTTTGTTCTTTGATGAAAATCCTGCCACCTTTGTAATGCAAAAATAGCAGTCGTTGACATGATTTTGAGGTTCTCTCCACATCATGGGAATTGCAAAAGGCATTGAATTTCTCTTACCTATGGTCCAAGATCTCAATTGTTCCACACAGGTGCGACACACCAGATGAGGAGCCCACGGTTTGTCCTGATCTCCTAGTTGCATCCCGAAATAGGCCTGGTATACTTTCATCACAAAAGGAGTAATCACCTGTTTCTGTTTTTCAGTCATGAAAGAACCACAAATGAAGCAAAAAACATTAGGACTGTTCACGCACTTACGCCTCAGGTGCACATTCATTCTTAAACGCAAGAAACAATACGAGTATCACTATGAAAGTCAAGAGAACGTGATCGAATTGATTGGACAAAGGTCATCAAGGACTAATGGAGTGTGTAAAACGGAGATAAAGCCTGTGAATCACAGAAACACTGCGCCGTCATGGATCAGGGTTGCCACTCGTTTCTAACCACGAAAAATGTCTCTGCGCCTACCCAAATACGAAAATTGTGAATGATCTAGACGTGATACAGAAAAAACTCCAACTGATTCGAACTCAGCGCTGAAAACCCTTATAGAATCACCCATCTGTTTTCAATCAACGAAAATCATGCAGAGTTGTGTAATTGAACGGAGCAAAGGAGGTGGAAAATAAAAACTGACTCGTTGTAGGGTAGCTCGACACCTGTAAATCAAAAATGCTGCCAATTTTTACAAAAAGGTTTATTATTTTTGAGTTAGGATACCCCTCTACGCAGATCACCGGTCTATACTGCCACACTAGGAATAGATCCCGTATCTGCATTTTTGGCCATATTGGGTAAATGGTACCCCCCGTTGGGAAGGGGGGGGGGGGTAGTTTCTATCGATTTTGCTAGTCTCAATGTCGGATCTCAACGGAAAATGCCTCAAAAACGGCTTACAATCATCGCATTAACTTCGTTTTGGTTCGATTTACTAACGAAAATCACTTAGCTGGCCATTTCTAGAGCAAAAACCCGCATCTTGGCGTCAGATAAGATTATTTTACTAGTATTCAGGTATATGTACGAATTGTAACACTCTCGAAAGTCCAGGTAAGAATTTATTTCACAGTATTCTAGGACCCGAGGCGTCTGATACGATTTCGGAATCAGTGGGAGATACGATTTTTCTTCTCAGTATTTTGATCATACGAACGTATATTCTCTTGTCAAATCAGATACGGTTGTCGGAGGTTGGCAACCACGATTATTTCTCCTAATATCCTGCATATACGAGAAAATAATTATTTTTCGCAACGTAGAGCGTTACTAATTGTGTATTAGAAAAAAAATATCAGTATTATAGCAAAACGAAAACTCGTATGTGTACCAGATACGAGGAAATTGCCTAGTACATGTGTTTTACACCTTTTATTGCAAATTTCTGACTAAAATAATGTTATTCCAGCCTCACCACGCGATTCAGCGAGACATTTCCTTTGGAATGAGTGCTTATGGGGCTCGAGACAACGTAAAATAGAGCTAAATACCAGGAAATTTCTACTCAGATCCCAGAGACGCATTTTCCCAAAAGTAGGGTTTGGTCAGATACGGGATCTATTCTTAGTACGGCAGTATAACCATTAAACCCAATGATCTCGTCTTATGTGTTGGATAGCCCTTCTACGCAGATCATTAGTCTATACTATATTATTAAACCCCTTATGTAATATGATCAGAACGTATGGCGCATCCTGCTTCCCAAAAGAGTTCACAGCTTTATAATTCGAAGTTTACGAGTTTACGTATTAAATATTATGAACAGAATCACAAAGGTTCATTATTGAAAACAATAACCAATTATACACGAAGATTGGATAATATTAATCTCAATATCATCACTTACTTTGAAATAGATTTAAGACAAATAGGTTGGGCTCCAATAGTTAAATTCGTTTTATGAACGTCCCTCTGAAGGTAGGTCATATGAGCAAGGCTGCGCATATTGTAGGAGGGACGCCCTTTCGGAATTGATCCAGGGATGTGGGGACAACCTAAGTATGAGGGGAAAAACCCCGTTTTTGGCTGATAGCATTGATGCTTGTGAAGCGATCGGGCTGGCTAAACTCGAGGACCAACTAGACCCCAAGTGGAGTCCATGTGCGAAAGAACAGATTTTTTTCATCAAGTTAGAGGCCTTTTAGGGCCCGGGGGGCGGACGGACATTGCAGTTTTGGAATATACGCACCTTGAAACGTAAAGTGACAAAGTTTGAGAGAAAATTCATTTTTTTCCTATACGATTACAAAGGCTCATTATTGGAAATAATAAACCAAAAGGATGATAAAAGTTGGCAGTCAATATTATCGTTGAATATCTTGTGCAGAAATGACAAGTAGATTACAATTTTTCAGAGTACAGAGTACATTATCCAGAATCCTTCGAGATCTTATAAAAGAAAATATATGAAACATTGGATCGTACAATTCCTCACATCTGGAGTGATATAGGAGCCAACGGTTTGCCATATATATTCAGCGGCCGAAAGCTTGCCTGATCCCAAACAAGAGTTCACGTCCGGGTTGAAATTACGAAGAAGGCATCACGAGCTCGGGGCCCGTTGTAAATTGGCTGTCATCAAACGTATCGGTGACCCTTCGGAGAGGAGCGGATAGCGAAAAACTTCCTTCTAATTTGCGAAGACCAAATCGCGAAACATACAGACGAGGGTTTCTAATGACGGGTGTTCGAACGCAATTCTCCGCCTCCCGTTCCACGAAAAACGGTTAAAACGCCGGAGGATCGACCGGCTGCCGGCTTTTCAAAGGAAATATTTTATTTTACTTGAGCTGCACCGAAAAAGGAGTTTCCACCGTTTCGTCCTGAGGACAGAAGGCAGAGAAGCTGAGGACAAAGCAGTGCTCGGACCAATTGGTGCCCCAGCAACACAAGTAAAACCGAATGGTGTTTTCGGCACATCCTACGAAATCAGTCGCCACATATGTGTCGGCAAATCAACCCGTCTCTCGCCTTTAAAATCCTTTTAGCTTCCAACCAAGTTAGTCAACCAAGCTTTCAACCAAGAGCTTTCAACTCCTCTACTGGTCGAGGGATTCATAACAGATTAACTTATGTTAAACAGATAACTGAGGGTTTAGACCAATCAGCTCTAAGCATAAATCGTACTCCACCAAGATTTCGCCTCCAGTACTCTGAGATTATGCCAGTGAGGGTAAATTATTGTAATATAATTGATCGATTTAGAGCAAACGAGAGGGTTCATAGGTTCTTTTATACCAAGTAGACAGACAGCAGTATTATTAACACGGACGGCTCGACAATGCGGCTAGGTAATGTTGGATGTGGAATCTTTGTAGACTCTGAGAGAACTGAAAAGGCATTTAAAATTCCATCCACAGCTTCGATTTATACTGCCGAGGTTATGGCTGTTTAAAAGGCAATAAAATATATATATGACACAAATTTCACTGGAAAGACTTGGGTAATTTGTTCGGATTCCAAAAGCTGCATTCAGTCAATTGGCAATTCATCTATGAAACGAGCAGATAACGTCGTAGCAGTCCAAATCCTAGCCTATGCCAGTCAGTGTGAGAGGAAAGGCAATATACTCCAGTTCCTGTGGATAAAAGGGCACATTGGAATAGATGGGAACGAAAGAGCCGATAATTTAGCTAAAGATGCATGGAATTCTACTTCTCCTCGGTCTACCAGTATCTGACTTTTATCCAACTATACTTACTCAAAGAAAGAAAAAATCGTGCATTAAAATTATATTTATAAAACAGAATCTCAAAGTAATCTACCGTCCTGTCTATAGAATTTTAAATAATAAAATGAATCGTAGAAATAATTTTATAAAATTAGATTTCCATCTATCCTTCCAGGTGCCCTTCCGACAAGTCGCGAGTTACCCATATTTCTTGTCAAAATACCCCCATAAAATGCTCATCATGGTGGAAGCATCATCAGTAGGAAAAACATGATGATGATATGATGATAATAATAATAATAAAATCGATCTCTAACTGAACTAAAAAACAGTAAACAGACCGCTGAGAGGTGTGAAAACCGAAAATTAACCTTTCCCTTTTCAACACCTGTTCGACTTGAGGGTCAGCCTTAATGACACGTAGAAAATTCGTCCCAAGAATTGGTTCTTACCTACTTCGTTGAACTTGAGATTTTGTATTTCATTGTCTTTTTGTTTAATTACATTTTTCAATACGACATTCGAGTATTTCTTTCGATATCGGCCAAACCATCCGTATGAGTACTTATAAGTACTTAAGTCATAAGTATCGATGCCAAAAATACTTGGTATCGGAAGGAAATATTCGAAACTTTACTGGTATATCGATCAGTATTGAACGTCCCTACTATCCATTAATTTCCACCATGTCTTCTCTCAAGCAAAAATATATAGCCGACTTCACATAACACATTCTACGTGGAAACAATAGGTAGTGCCCATGTGTGCCCGCCTGCTAACAAAACTTCGCTGTTGCAACAAAGAAAATCCCTGAACAATCGAAACGACGTGACAGCAAATTTCAACTTTTGAGGAGCGACCCTATTCTTTGTGTGTGCATATCGTGAATCGAGAATCGGTATTTCTAGCGAAATGAAGCAACTTTGCTGAGTTGAAGCAAAGACGTGGAGCTATAAAGCTATCTTTACTTAGTATCAAACAACCCACCCTAAGGCTCATTGGCTCCGAAGAGATATAACTATTGTTTTACATTTATATAGACTTCAAAACGGATTTATAAAGGAGTAACACGAAGAAGAAGCTGAATCATAATGTAGTCTTAAAAATGTATGTAGGTTTTTTTTCATGTCGAGGTTGATCCATTATTGGGAGCGGAAACTTAGGAGATAATTTCCCCAGTTCATGTCCAACGATCATCGCGCTCGATGATGGAACAATGGTGATTTGAGGAAAAGATAAAAATAATGTTGGAAGTACGTGAGAGTACAAGTAAGAGTATCAAACTTACAGTATGAGACGAATTTTTGAAAAATTTTCCTTATGATATGGCAGTTGACGGCGAATTGGAACACATCCAGATAAATAAAATCGAAGGAGTTCAAGGCATGTTCAGATCCTACCTTCCGTATTGAAGGCAGTGTTGGGCATAATCTTAACAATGAATACGAATACGATTGTAATCGCGATAATTATTCGTTGATTCTGAGTCAACTGCGATTATATTCGTATTCGTGTAATCGGATTCGTCTTTCGGCGATTACACGAATACAATCCGTAGAAATGCGTCAAGGTAATCAATTCCAATAGGGCGTCCCTCCTCTAATATGCGAAGCCTTGCTAATATTACCTAGCTTCAGAGGGACGCCCTATTGAAATACATTTGAGACAAATAGGCTAGGCTTCAATCGATGAATTCGCTTCAAGGACGTCCCTCTGAAGCTAGGTAATATTAGCAAGGCTTCGCGTATTATAGGAGGGACGCCCTATTGAAATTGATGACCGTGACGCATTTTTATTGGTTGTATTCGTGTAATCGCGGACAGACGAATACGAGTATAATTGCAGTTGACTCAGAATCAACGAATAGGTAATTATCGCGATTACAATCGTATTCGTATTCGACGATAAGATTATGCCCAACACTGATTGAAAGTTAGATGATTTAAGACAATTTTTGGCACTAACATGCCCTACGCTAACAAATCGTATTGTCAAGATTTCTACCTTTATATAGCATTTTCACGTCAAATTGGAGGTTTTCTATTTCAAATTGGAGGTTTTACACATCAATTTGGAGGTTTCACACATCAATTTGGAGGTTTTACACATCAATTTGGAGGTTTTACATTTCAAATTGGAGGTTTTCCATTTCAAATTGAAGGTTGACGGAAAAACATGATTTAATTCTGGGAAAGCAATTTTTAACAACAAATTAGCGAGTGAAACGTAACATTCAACAAGTAAGAATGAACATAATGAACGGAAAAGAATGAACAAATTTTTCAACGTAAGTCTCTCCCTGCAGCAGCGGCTGTCAGGTCTATCATGTCTATCGTCATGTTGTGTTGCACGGAGTAGGTATTTTCAGAATCACCGGGTGTTTCCGCCTTCTACGCGGGCTATCGTTGCGGCGTTTAAAACTAATGTGAAACGAACCATTTCCGTCAACCTCCAATTTGAAATGGAAAACCTCCAATTTGAAATGTAAAACCTCCAAATTGATGTGTAAAACCTCCAAATTGATGTGTAAAACCTCCAATTTGAAATGGAAAACCTCCAAATTGATGTGTAAAGGCCGTATCACACTTGCATTTTTTTCGCATTTTTTCTGCGTTTTAAACGCTGAAACGTGAAGAAGGCAAACTGCGTTTTTTCAAGTTCAGTAGTGAATGTTGAAGAGGAATAACTGCAAAAACAGCGCATTCTGGCGGAATGCGTTTTTATTAAATCTGTCAGGTTAGGGCTCCTAGGGGTTTTTCATTGAATTGTAACCTCCCCAAGGGTTATGTTTAGCATTTTTCTTGCGTCAAGGTAAAAATTAGAACGTGTTCTAATTTTCCCAAGTGAGTTTAAAAACGCTCCGCCAGGATGCGCAATGGTCGAAAAAGCTGACCTTGGAAAAACGCACTTCTTCTCCTTCACGTTTTTGCGTTAAAAACGCAGAAAAAATGCTAGTGTGATACGGCCTTAAAACCTCCAAATTTATGTGTAAAACCTCCAATTTGAAATGGAAAACCTCCAATTTGACGTGAAAATGCTATAGTTTTCTCAAATTTCACGTTACATTCCCGATCTGATAAACTTCCCGACCATGAATAACCTGAAAATCCTTCAGGCAGTTTGAAGACATGAAAACACTAATAAAACCGTAGTATTTTATTGAATATACATGATATTTAAATGGGTAGCAATAGTTATTTTCATAGAATTTGCTTCCATCACGATTTTGTGTCTTGTTCTGATGGATGCTTCTGAGGTTAACTTGGATAATGGTATTTTACAACATGTGACTTCCTTGGACGTTAGGTAAGGAATTTTACCGAATTGAATCAGATAAGCTCGAGGTTTATTTTGAGAATTAATTCGTTTTGATTGATCGGAGGTTATCACGTTTACATGCCTCTGGAACAACATTCTGTATTCATTTCGTCTATACAGCCTGGAAAATCGTGGGTTCCTTACATTCAAGACTTTTAATAGTTTATTGGTGGCGTGTCCGGGGACCATACCGAAAAAGAGGAAGGCCGCGCAACAAAACCTTCCCGCGTTTGCATGTACGAATTTCCCCCCCTTCCTCCATGCCAGGAATGGTAGACGACTTTTCATTAGCGACATATCTGGTGAGGTTAAAAGTTGGCGGTGGTGGTTGGGAGGGGTTGGCGACCAAAAGTGCGGAGGAGGGTTAGGAAATCTCATGACTTGACGGTCGGAAACGAAATTGTACAAACACGAGACGAGGGGTCTGCGGCAACTCGTCCTCTCTGAAGCGACTTTCTACGTAGAAAACCGACTTATGAGAGCGAACGAACGAAATGAGAAATTCACTCTCATCCCAGCCTATCTCCGTTTGATCGGTAGCTTCGATATATTCAAGAAAAATGTATATTTTCACTGTTGATTTCATCAGATTTTGTGTAAAATAATGAAGCTGTAATTGAGGGTCGAAAACTTAACTTCTTGTGTATTCATTCTACAGTGGATATCAAAGCCAGTTCTTGAAACTATTTTGTTTACCTGGCGACTAGAGCCGATCCAATTTATGTGTACGGTCTGTCAGTTAGTTACATTCTACGTCACGATGCGGTTGCCATGCAGATAGCAGGCGCTTTGTCATCCAGTAGTTGGGATGTCGAAAGGGAGAGACTATATAACATGCCAAGTGACCGGGGCAAGAAGCTGGATATCGTTGCCGTCAAGCCCAATGCGTCTGCCACAATCCTGGCCAGGTGGTCAGTGGTAGCATGGCCTGGCGCGCTATCTATACTATTTATAAGAATGAAACTCCGTTTGTTTGTCTGTCTGTTTGTCGTGTCTATGCACGGCCAAACGGCTAAGTGGGGGGAGTGTACGAGTGGGGGGATCTTCTTGGGATTTTCCGATAGGGGGAGCGAGCGAATTTTAAATTTTCTAATCCCAGCCGAACCATGGGCCGTAGGGCGGGAGGGGGGTCGAAGTAAGAATTAATGTGCGCTTTTTGGACTTCCCCGCATCCTCTACCCCTCTAAACGGCCGTCGACAATTCCGGAAAAATACCGGTTTCGTAGGTTTTTGAACGAGGAAGACGACGGCGCGATCGGATCGCGAAAAAAGTATCGGGAAATGCGTTAAAAAAATGCGAGAGTACGGACCCGTTTTCTCAAAAAGTCCGCCGAAAAACTTGGTTTTTTCCGATTAAAATATACCCCATAAAGGTACGTTGTTCGGAACGGTTTTCGCGGGCGAAATACAGCTTTGGGTCCGCCGAATCTGAATCCGAAATCGGATATCGAAAAAAGTGACGAGAACTCGGTCAAATTGCGAGCAGAAGCGAGCAAAGCGATTAAAATGATTCTGCCGTGGACGAGAGAAGGCTCAAGAATTGACGTGAAGGGTTCGATGTCACAACATTGCGAGGCGAGCAGGTATGCCTACATAGGTACCTACCTTGCGAGCGAAGCGAGAGCCATTTCAAATAATAAATACGGACTTTGTCCTACACATATACAGGTATACCTTGCGAGCGAAGCGAGCAACATCCCCGAATAAACTTTTCGTGGTTCCACGTAGTTTTATAAGATTTAATTTGTTTGTAATAATTCCCAACTGAAAAAAACGTCTGCCAAGTTGGGTGGGCAGTATAACTTCCTCAAGCGAGCGAAGCGAGCAGCATCCCCTACAGAAGTTAAACCTACCCCTAGAGATCTACCGTTTGCGAGCGAAGCGAGCAGCATCCCCTACAGAAGTTAAACCTACCCTTAGAGATCTACCCCTAAATGCCATACTTTGCGAGCGAAGCGAGCAACATCTTCTACATGCCAGACTTTGCGAGCGAAGCGAGCAACATATCCTACATGCCAGACTTTGCGAGCGAAGCGAGCAATATTCCCTACATGCCACACGTTGCGAGCGAAGCGAGCAACTTAATGGGGGGTCCGGGGGGCTTGCCCCCCGGCTGGACGTGGAGGCGAGCGTAGCGAGCCGGAGCGGCTAGTAATAAATAAGTATGACAGAAATGACCTACGCCAAGCGATTTCCGAGCTAAAAGGAGTAGCCACCAATAACATCAAGGTCATAGCTGCGACCCTGTCATGGCGTGGGGTGTGGTGCGGGAAAAGCGCCACGGAGTAGCTAAAATTGGGCATCTCGGCAGGAGTACTCCGTGGTATCACCACCCGCGTCCTGATGGGTTCCTACTTGAATTGGTGGTCATTTTATAGGGGCACTTCCTTTCATCCGATTCTTCCTCCTTAGGATTGAGGTAAAGATTCCATTCCTACACCAAAAAATCAAACTTTCCCGATTAAAGAATGAGTTTGTTGGCCAACACTTTCTGAGCACGTTGAATTGGTCAAATTTCAAAAATGTACTAAAAAATCGCTAAAGTGGCATAAAACGGCTAAAAATCTTCAAGTTTATACAGTTTAGCAGAATTATAGTCAAAAGTAGTTTATTTACGATGAAGTGCAACATTAAACATTTTAGCACAAAATTATGCGGAACCTCGCAAAATATTATTTAAAACTAGTTTTTTTCATGAAATTAATTCACGGAATTTATGTTTACAGAGTATCTCTATAAAAATAAATTAATTCCGTTTTTTTTTTACAATAAAAAAAAAGGAATTCATTAATGTTTACAGAGATGCTTCAAACACATTACAGGTTCCTTCATTGTTGTAAATCACAATTTGAACAAATAGACACACGCGAAACCAAAATTGTTCGGAACTGAAAGGGCAGATCGCTTAGTTTTATACAATTTTTTCAATTTATTAAAAATTAGGAACCAAAAGATTGAGTAAATAAAAACGCTTTTTAGCGAATTTTTGAAGAAAATTAAGCTATTGCTCTCGCCTCAAAATTTGTAGAATGTGAATTTTTGAAAACATTTTATGCAGAAATCCGTTTCAGGCTATTCTGAATCATATTCTGAAGTTTAACGCATTTTTTTATGTATGTATGTATGTATATATGTATGTATATATGTATGTATGTATGTATGTATGTATGTATGTATATATGTGTCATTCCAGACGATAACTGTCCGTAGAATTGTGCTAGAAACTTCAAACAAATTTTAAAATGTTAAGGACACAAAACGAAAGTTCAAGTTCGTTGGCCAGCATGATCGGATTACATCTTCGGGTTGAAATTTTCAAAAATGTAGTCAAAAATTTCAAAATAGCCTGTTTTTTGCGATTTGTTGTGCGAAATAATTTTTTCATCATACTAACATGTGGTATATTCGGAATCAGCGTAAAATTTCCTATAAGAATATGTATCAAGTTTTCAAAAATTTCAAAGTCGGAAAATCAGTCAAAAATCGAAATAATGCCGTTCGCTAGTTGTAAAAATCGGTAATATTTGCATGAAACATTGTCCAAATTCAGATTGAACTACTCTTATGGAAGTATCCCTGTATAGCCAATCCTAGAACCATGCTGTTTAAAACGTAGGTAGTAGGTGCTTGTTTAAAATTTCATTCCATGTTTGTCTATCAAAATCATAAACTAAAATTTCTCTACACGATCAATAGCGACTGAAATGTCGAAGATTTCTTCAAAAATTCGCTCATGGGGTCATGCTGCATGACTGGACTTTTTTGTGATTTAATTTCTTCAACAAATACCAGAGGAGTAGAAGTGGTAAAAAACTTAACTAAAGAGAGATTTAACGGTTCCATTGGCAATTTGAAATCAGTTTTTGTAGGCGAAACAATAATCCGCATTGAACGTGATAACAATTTTCAGTCTGGTTTTGCGTAGTGGAGTGCGATGCCTCGCGACAATGGTCTGCTACAGTTTATTTGATATTGAACATTGAAGCATCGTGAAATCATAAATAACCGTTCATCACACCCTTTTTTGTATCGTCTCTTTTTTAGAGTTAAAATCGTTAATTATATTTGTTATATTTCTTTTCGGGTCATTGAATTATTCCCAGCCGAAACTGACGTCGTGATGGGTAAATCCCGAACCAAAATGTTCCATTCATGCAGCAATATTGTATGAGCAAATTTTTGTAAATGATCGTACTACATTACGTTACATTGTTTTGAAACTTAAGGACTTCGAATGCGAAGAAATTGTGAACTACCTACCAATTTTATAGAAAAAAAAAAAAAAAGTTCTAAATAATATTTTGCAATTCAAAAAAGATTTCGTATTTTTATCTTTTTACGCAGATTTAACCAATTTTGGCAGATATTAGTGAAAATTTGTGTACATTTTTCAGCATAGATTTTTACGCATTTTTATAAATGTTGTAGTTCATTTTTGATAAACTTCTTTTGACTGAAATTCTGCTAAAAAAAATATTTAATGAAATTTTGATGTATTTAGCAATTTTTAGTGACTTTATAAGCACATTTTTTCAAATTTAACCACCACTGAACTCATCCTTTTGCTTGGGAAACGTGACTTTTTGGCGCTAGAACGGAATTTTGATTTCAATCACATGGCGAGTTATCGTCTGGAAGGACAATATATCTATATGAAAAAGCGCAAACTTCAAGAATCGTTTCATTATGTCTCAAAACAAATTTAAATTAATAAATTTTTCAAAAATTTCGATTTTAAACATTTCCAAGCCATTACAATAGCTTCGTAATTCGTTAAAAACAATAATTATTATACGAATCTGCTTGCCTAGCAACTTTAGACGCTCTTTGAAATAGGGAAATTCTAATTAGGCTCGTTTGTGTTAGGAAAAAATGGCGTGGATATTATACAGCCCCACGTTGAGGAATCAAGTCACCTAGTCACCGAAACGGAGATGTGGATACTACAATCTGAAATCAAGTCGTATTTTTTCCTTGAAAAATATCCATAGTTCAGTATCCACGAAAATTCCCCTCCGAACTTCCCCACTTTTCCCTGCCTACCTGATCGTGCTTGGATCTTTGGTCCAAAACAGTTTCTTCAATTCTTAGATTAATTTTTTATTGTTGGTATATGGTACAAATCATACCATTGACGAGTAAAATCGAAGTTAGAACAAAGCAAAAATACAATAAATTGAAGACTACAGAAGTAATTTAAATAGTTTATTAGAAAATATTTAAATATTCTATTGCAGCAATATTTATATTCTAACATAGAATATTGCTGGTTTGAGTTAGTTTATATTTTGTTGTGTTTCTCGCTCTCGGTTTCATGCACCGTATTTTATTTCGCGCTGAAATACCTAATAATTGATGATACAACTGTAAGGAAGAAACGTACACGGATACAATTTTGCAGGCAGTAAGTCTAGAATAAAAGTATATTATAGGCCGTGTTTCCCAGTTCATCGGTACCTATTCGTATCTATTGTAGTTTTTAACGTTCGGATTAGTTAATTGAGAAGTTATTTTCTTCTAAATAGTATTGTGTTTTAATAATCAATGTGTAGGTTTGTGAATATGAAAGCGTACGTGATTTAAAATCATGACAAAAAGCCATTGAATATGCATATCAATGACAGTTTATTAAACAGTCTTCGTATAATCAACAAGTACTAGAAATTAATGTAAAACGATGAAATAAAACGAAATCCGTGACTGTTGCGCCACCATAAGAAATGACAGCTACGCCACTGGACGCCTCACCTGCACAAAATCTGATGGCAATTTCCATATTTTATCGAGTAGGTTTTTTTTTTTTACGTTTCTATATGACATTCAAATTTTAGCATAAGATTCCAAATTCCTAATTGGCCTTCTCCAAATTGAATGAGGCAGAGGTTAAGCTAAGATGACATGTGGAAATACTCCGTTTCTATTTCTAATCGGATATATACCGAACTATATACTGCCATGTATCTCTGACTCAAGGCAGTGAAATGATTTATCACCTACACGCTATTCATTATTGTTTCGTTCTAAATGGCTGATTTTTATGTTGATGCCGAGAACGAATTACCTGACAATAATAAATTATCTGTGGAACCTACACATAAAAGATCGAATGGACTGGAAGAGATTTTGATGTTCTGACAAGTTTAATTTCCATCTAAAAGAAAAAACAAACTATGGATTGTCGCAGAGGCTCTAAAATCATCCGATGTGTACATAGCATCGATCGCCTATTCTAAAAAATAAATTAACTACAACAATCATTATAAACAAACGAAAATAAAAAAAATAAAAACAATAATTAAAAATAATAATAATAATAATTTAAAAAAAACTAGACTCTTCCCTGCTCCCAGGATATGCAGCCAATAACTACGTACCTCATCCTCGTTTTTAATTAGATTTTCGAAATCTAAAACAAAACTTTGTAGCAGGGTTACCCTTTTATATATTCTTTGTTCATTACAAGGTTTATTAGTAATTGAAAATAATAAACTAAAATTACTTGATATATACCTAATCCATTTTCATCTTTTTAATATACATTATTTAATTCTTTTTGACCATTTCCTTCTGGGAATATTGTTTCAAGTTTGGTTGTTTTATTGATTCCTCCAAATTTTGGGGCCCCTAGTTGTTATCAATAACCTTTGTTGAATACTGTTGAACAGTTAGATACTGATATTTGGGTAAGAAATGTGATGTATCTGTATGATGTATATGTATCAATTGTATACCAACCATGTACCTAGTGCCTTCTTTTCACAAGATTATTCCTTTATGGTTACAAAACAATATTAGTTTATAACTTAGAGTAATAAATCAGCATTCCTTGACACTACAATGGCTTAGAGGTCATGAGATGTTGTGATAAAATGAGAGCATTCCAAAAAGTGGCGAACGATTTTCCTACTATGAAAACTTGGGAGTTACTCCTCCATAGTAGAGAGTTTTTGTATTTCTCGTAAACACGAAAACAAGCTGTTAGAGCGAGCACGATGAATGCTAACCTTTTTCCATCGATTTCTCGTAGCGTTTTCGTAAGCCCGAGAGGAAGAGAACTCTTACAGAGACGTTAATGTGACTCTTGTAGGTAGTGAATCACTGCTCAAAACTCAATTGTCACAGTAGACAATTTCCAAAATATAACACGAATTAAGAAACAACGACCACTTACCTCTACATCGTATGAAAACGATTCTGCCGTCAAGAACGTGTAAAATGAACCTTGAAACGAAATCTTGAAACTTAAATGAACCTTGAAAATGTTAAAGCTGAAATCTTCGATAAAACTTCGAAAGCAAGAACAAAATGCCGCTGGTGACCCTTCTAGTTGAGGTGCGGGGGAAAAACACGAAAGAAAGACAAATACAAAGGTTAAACCAACAACAAAAGACGGCACGGGGAAAATTCAGGCGATTTTGTCGGGTGTGTATGTGTATCCATGCCAACTGCATGATATTTGCTAAGTTATTCTAGAGTGTTATCCTAGAGGAAGGTCAAGTTTTCGTCTCGTAATTACGATTCCGAAAAAGCTGAGCACGAGTAAAGCTGACTCTTCCCGTTCCGAAAAGCGTTTCCACGTTACGAAAACCTCTTCTCGTGTTTTCGTATTCGAGAAAATGAATACGAGAAGTACAAAAACTCTCTAGTAACTCATTGGTTGTACGTAAAAAATCAATAGAAATTCTACCTAGCCTTCACTTTTCGAGTTAATAATAATCTAAAATGCCGGGTCGTCACAAATTTTGATGTCGTTACGCAAATTTTAGAATGACCCCAGTCCAAAATCATATCCATGTTAAAACCGGTGAAGACCGTGATAAAAACTTGAGGGGTCTTTTAGGTGTCGGGTGACGATAGAAGTAGCGCGATGTTGCGTGATTTTCGACGTCTGGTCGACAAGTGTTTTATTTGTTTGCCTCTTTTTCATTCCGAGAGTCGTGCGGGTGTCTGCAACTTTTCGAACAGCGGGAGACGGAAGCGAGTCAGCTGAGCCAAGCTGAATCCCGCACCGAAAACTTCCTTCCCGTCCTTTCTGAAACCTCATATCCGGGTGATCGATCCCCTTGGGAAAATCGAATGTTTTCGAGCTTCCCAGAAAGTCTTTTGGCATTTTCTTTCATAAGTCACTTTCGAGTGATTTCGGCTTTTTATAATAAAATGTGATAGTAATAATGAAATTTAATCGCTTGAGAAAATTCCGTAACTGTGTTGGTTAAGGTTTCGAGGCTAGCTCATGAATCTGAAACTGCTCTTCAATTAGATTCCATTATTGTTGCACATGTTGACTTCAATATACGCAACCCCCCCCTCACCATTCACATTTTGGGACACCCCTGTAGATTTGACTAAAAAAAGTCCTTACTTAAAAGTACTTACTTAAAGTATCGGTAGCACCGATTTTCACGAGGGTGGGCGTAAATTGACGAGCAAGTTCCAGAATAGAATTTAGGCTATATATTCAGCAGTGAGCTCCAACAGCTAATTTCCATGTTTTTAATCCTATGAAGCTGTACTTTGGCACGTAGCCTCCGTAGGTTTTTTACTATACGTAAAATAGTAGATAGAAAGTAGCTACTTTCTATGCTACTGATTTCGCTAACCTGGGTAACTAATGCAACCAAATTATTTATTGATACACCTGTTGATATGATTGTTCGGAGAGAATAATTATTATGTGTTATGCTGCCTTATCAATCACTTACCTACTTGTGAGTTGGGATTCACAGCAATATTCACGGCCGTTATGATAAAGAATTTTTGAGAGAGATTGCAATAAAAGTATTCAAATGACGTACGAGAACCCATCGTTATGAGAAACTATAGTGGAAAGGAAATATCACGAAGGATGAAGTAGGAATACAATATGGACAAATTTGTCGGTCGATGTATAGCTGAAGAATGAGAACAGCTGGCAAGAAGAGGTACATAATTTACGTGGGTTTCTATCGCATCTAATATCAGACGGTCGCAGTACAGGTCTCATTTGATAAACAAATCAGCAAATCATGGACGTATCAAGATGGCTTCTCCAAGCCAGTCCGCTGTCCAACCCAAATAACACGGCACGAGATGGCAGTGCGACGGAGAGTTTGGCCTTCAAAACACGTACTGCTGATTTGACTCGAAAATATGTCATCATTAGGTTATCCAGAATTCAATATCGTTCAAAACACGGATATCGGATTAATTTTCCTTCAATTTACTGTGTAATGTTAGACCATTTAAGGCTTCACAATACGTTTTAATTTGTCAATATCTAGAAGGCCTAAGAGGAAGTTAGGTATTCGTTTTGGCAGAGGAGAGAAGGATTTGACCCCCCCCCCCCCCAAATTGATAACGCCAAGAAAACGAAAAAAAAAGAAAAAGTATTTAGTCATGCAGCATGCCTAGTAGAGCGAATTTTCAATCAATAGTTGTGGATAACATTAAATTAGGCACTTAGATTCTGATCACTGAGGCCAACTACATCCTGAATAAAACTGAGGGAATAGCCACGTGACGAGATCACAAAGTTTTAGAACACAAAGCCGAACTCGAAAATTTGGTAAATTATGGGCATTTTTAACCTATTTAACCTAAAACTTGATTTTTCTCACTTATTTATGAATCTTAGAGATCTGGGAGTGGTTGTAATGACACCCCACATGCTCTTTTGTCAAAAACCCGATTTTTAAACATTTTTTTGGGCCATTAAATTGTAAATTGGAGTCTGAAATTCAGGAACGATAGATCTGGCCAACGAACTTGACTTGTCTTTTGCGAAGACGGATTTATGATTATAGGCTGGCCTACGTGAGTACAAAGATTAGTATAGAAAAATACAACTGTTTTGTTCTTTTTGACGTGGATATGTCTTTGCTCTGGGGGGTCAACCAAAAATTTCCGTCACGCAAAAGTTGATGTCACAATTTCTAATGATGTTCACGTACAACCCAGCCGTTGCTAGGAGAATGGAACTTCCGCATTTTTCATCGCACAGAAATCGTTCGCCACTCGTTGGAAAGCGCTTGATTTATGTGATAAATGTTCACATCTCAAGCTACCAATTTCCCCCTCCTTACGTACCTGGCTACATTCCTAAACTAAGTTGATTGGACTATAAACAATTTTAATAAGCATTTTCATCCCCTTGACAACAGTCGACTGTTCGCAAAAACTCATTGTAGTGGCTATCATGAACATAAAAATGATAGCGTCTGTATTGGAGAAATAACTTTAATAGTATGTATAGTATGCTTTTTATGCCTCCAAGAATAATAAAATAAATTCTTCATCCTACATTTCGTCGCCTACAGTCCAAAGTTAAAGGATTTGTTTACAACTCTTGAGGACTACTGTTATGAAATCCCCAATCAAAGACATATCCATGTAAACATGGTATCTGCTTGTAAAGCAGATAGTGGAACTCGTTTACTTTCATTGATTTTCACGTACAGCCAATGTGTTACTAGCGAAGTTTAGCTCCCTTAGTTTTCATAGCGGGAAAATCGTTCGTCAGTTTTTGGAATGCTCTCATTTTATCGCAACATCTCGTGATCCCTAAGCTGTTGTAGTGTCAAGGAAAGCTGATCTATTATGCAACGTTATAATTTAATATTGCTAAGTAACCTTAATGAACTAATAATGTGAAAAGAAGGCCCTAGGTACATGGTGGTAGGTACTAGACGATTCATGGACCTTTGATCAGCTGATGGGCTCCGAAAGCTGATGATTTATATCGCATTTAATCTCTAAAACGAAATTATGAGACGATTGAAATGACTGCGTCATTCCTACTTAACTGAGTGAGCTAAATAGTCTCCTGTTCATCCCAGGAAGTTGTGATATGATAAGGAGACTAATACTAACTAAATCACTCGCGACGAAGTTGTGGAAACCCATTTCAAAACGGAAGTTCGTGAAAAAACGTTGTCTATTTCCACGAAAAATAAAGAGTTACGATGTTAAATCGATTTCGATGGATAGGCCATCATCATAAAGGTAAGTCTACATTTGCGAAACATCTTAAGGAATACAATCATAGTTACAATTTTGATTTGACAGATAGAAAGTTTGTAGAATTTCTTCATTTTTGCCCAAAGGGAGGTATGTTGAATGTACTTGAAAAATTCGAAATTATCAAACGTGACAGATCTGGAAAATGTTTAAATGAGGATATACTTCAATATATTTCACCACCGATAGTTCCATTTTTATAAAGCTTGGAATTATCCCTTCACACTGTTGAACTCAAACTTTTAACTTTACGTTTCAAGGTGCGTAGAATCCAAATTTGAAATGTCCGTCCGCCGTCCGGGCCATAAAAGGCCTAAGAATTGACTTTAAAAACCCGTTCTTTCGCACATAGACTCCATTTGGGGTCTAGTTGGTCCTAACGTTTAACCATCCCGATCGCTTTACTCGCATAGATGCTATGGGCCAAAAACGGGTGAAAAAGTGTCTTTTTCGAGGCTTTGAGTGTTAGACGTGTTAGTCGCACGCCTGGCACGCTTGGCAGGGGGTCACGGTGGGTGGTGAGGGGGGTGAGTGGGGGTGGAGTGAGAGGAGGCGCCGCGGCACCTTGTGGTGGCTGGAGTGACCAGGGGCGTAGCAGAGGGGTGTAGGAGAATGGATATTTATTACTTTTACGTGTTATACCCATATAATACACCGCGGCACCATGAGGTGGGTACGGAGTTCCTTCGAGGCATGAATATATGTTTTTTTCTAGGTCATATTTGTGTGTTAATACCAATGCTTTTCCTACGCATATTTAATAACATATCCTCTCGACTTTTCGTACGTACTTAGATAATGATATTATTAAGGCAATAACTATTTGAATACATAGGAGCTCAAATCGAGAAATATAAACATGCGTATATAATTATAGAAGTATAGGTGGTGGCAACTCGAAATAGGACACGCCGAGGAGTCTGGACGGGCCTTATGACGTACGCAAGCCAACTTAAACTACGATCATACTCAATTGAAAAAATAATAAACCTTTGTGAAATAATTTGCAGCGTTTTTCTTTGAAAATTCGCTAAACGTGTGTTTTCATGTTGAACGTGAAGATTTTACATTGCGGTATTACAGACAGAATATCGGCGACAGGGGTTAGGTATTATTTGTTCATCCCTAGCCTCAGGGCCTGGGTTCTCTATTAGAATTAGAAAACGGCGTACTTTCTATAACAACGCGTGCCTTCAACGACACCTTTCGATCCTTATCGGCCTCAATGCTCTTCGAAAAGCGAAGAAACTCCCCGATGGATATCGTACCCACTGATCGGATGGGCTCCCGGTTGCACAACCTTTTCCTTTTGTCAGATCTGTTTTGCTCCGTTTGAAATCGGTCCTCGGAATGTTGGAAATGTGGGTGTAATCAAAACATCGGGCGGTTTGTTGACGTTGTGTCCACCTCTGTTGAACATAAACTCGCCTCCAACCCTCCAACCGCCACCTCCAACTGAAAAACTTCCTCACATTCTCGCATTGGGCCTCGAAGGGAGATTTACATCCGTGGAAATAAAATATTTTCTGAAAAAGTTGAAATCTTTCTCATTGAATGAAGCACGTACAGTTTTAGATCTTATTTATTTATTTTTTATTTTATTTTATTTCCGATCCAACGTGGGTGGGTCAGACTGCAATAAAAAAGATCATATTCCATGTAAACATCAAGGTCTACGCCATTGCGAAAAAAGGGAACGAGCTTTCTTAATAAAAATTATATGAGAATTTCTATTCCAAAACTACCAGCATAACTATCATAACAAATCTTATCAAAGAAAAATATCAGCGATAAAACTTTCAACCCCAAGATGGTATTCGTTTACGGAAACAAACAACTTTAACCCATTATATGGTTAACATATCTAGTACGTACAACAAACATGTACTTAGTATTACAACCAATCCCACAATGGGAGTATTGAGCATGATCTCAGAAATAGAGTTACATACACTAATGTTCTATTCCATCACGGAGGATCACGAATTAATCCTGAGTTAATCCAGTTACCTCACTTCAGAAATATTCATTTTTCAAAATAATTCATGTTTCAGCTAGCGGTACATATTTACATGGTATTTTTTGAGGATCGGAAGATACAACTGTATTAAAAAATTTAACGCTGATAAAAAAAAAAAAACCGCTCGATAATCAAAGTTGGTTGAGCTAAAGTAGAGAAACACGTTTCTGATGAGAAACAGAAAAAAAGTGGTTTCCTTGAAACACTATTTTAAAATTCCTACATCTCAAAAATTATTGAGGTTTGATATGGAAAATCTTTCTGATTTGCACGGACTCACTCAGCGCCATACAGCTAAGACTCCTTAAAATAAGCGGAGAACAAGAAAAAAACATAATATTTGTACGGGTGAAAGTTCATGTAGGATCGCTTGCAAATGAAAGGATGGATCAATTAGCCAAACAAGGGGTGGCAACAGGAAGAATATTGAATACCCTGGTCATTAAAGAGGAACTGAAGCAATTAATTGCAAAAAAATATAGAGAGAAATGGAGACAACAATATATTCAATCACACAATACCTTGTTCTATATAGAAATCTAACACTTCCCCATAGCAAATACCATGGTTCTTCAAAAAACCAGTTAATAGAAGTGTCGGAAGAACAATATGCAGATAAAGGGTTGATTACGGAATTCGCGAACAATATTTGTACCGGATCCACCTCAATATTTGTCACAATATTTGTCACCTCAATGCCGAGCATGTGGGCATCCAATTGGAACCCTTGAACACGTGATAATGGAATGTGAGATGCAAGACGGGAACAGAGCAAACTTTTTCAGTGCAGTCTCAAAAAGAACCTCAATTATTTTAAATTACAACTTTATCCTAGCATCAAAGAATTTATTCATTTACAGAGAATAGTACAATTTTTTAAGAAATTCTAACATAAAAATATAATGTAACTGCATTACATATATATATATATAAACCACATGGCTGTAAACATAATTGTATGTCCAAAATAAAACAATAAGAAAAAAATAATAGAAAACTTATCTGCATCAACGTATTATAGTCGGTAAGTGACATTTATTGGAAGGTGCAGATAATATGAAAATTAGGCCCCGTTTGGTAGGGTATTGAACATAGTTCTATGTTGAAAATGCATATCAAAATGTTGCATGGAACTCATTGGAATTGGAACTCACGACTGTTTGATTGTTCAATGATTAGTTTTGTCTGCCCATCCGGTTTTTTGCCCCATACCACCGAATGCAGCGTAGAAAAGGGATTTGGTGAAACCATGAGACAACGCAATAAGAAAAAGTTATCAGAATACGTGTTTTTCTGACGGTGCAGTGATCTTCGCGTAGCGCGTTCTACGAGAGTAGTATAACTATATCAACGCGGAGATTAATAGTAGGTATAGTTATATTATAGTTCCTATTTATTTTAGAGATTATCCGTTTCAAAACGGAGAGAAAACGGATTAGTTTTCTTTGTAGCGAATTTTTGAAAAAAATTAAGCTATTGCAGTGGCCCGAAATATTTTTAAATAAACGTTTTTCAAAATTTTCTTCTTCAAAATTCGTTTTGAAGAACTAAAACGATTCCAAAACGAATCCAGGATTACAATATTTATGTATGTGTGTGCACTTTTTTATGTATCCTTGTAAAAACGCTTTAACTCGAGAACGGCTGGATCGAATTTGACGGGATGGGACGCAAAATGATCAGCTACTCATTCAAAATAAAGATGTTGCGAAAATCATCATTGATAATCAGCAACGTGAGCTGATTTAGTGATTCAAAAAATCCAATTTTTATGCTATTTAACCTGCGAAGCTGAAATTTGGAACGGAGCCTCTGTGAGCCAGATGGAATAAGATTTCAACTTGCCCAACCACCCCAATTAGCTGAGTGAAATCTTAACGCTAAGCCCTATGCAATTTATCCCACGTAGCTGACAATTGTAACGGAGCCTCTGCGATACAGGTGAAATATGATTTTCACTCGCCAAACCACCCGAGTAGCTGGGTCCGCTGAGTAAGCTTCTAACGCGAATTCAATTATATTTATCCTACAAAGCGATAAACTTTTCTTGTTTTATTTGAGAATAAAACAATAAAAAACATAATAAGACCGTAATCATAAATGTCACCAACTTTACCAAAAAGGGGGAAAAATAAATAAATAAATAAATAAATTAAATAAAAAAGAGCATCAAACTTCCATTGACGATTTCGTCATCCCTTGTGAAACACTAATCACAGTTTTTTTTTGCTCTTATTCAATCAGATATTGTGCGCCCGTTATTATAGGTACCTACCATCTAAGTTGCTGCTTGATAATGGAAGTTACTATTTCATTGTACAATAAAATTTGTTTTGATAGCAATTTAGCCAAAACGCATGTTTTACGCGTAGCGCAACCGTTGTACATGTTCAAAAACCAATCATCAGTAACCGTTTTAATACATTATGTAACATTTCACAGTTAAAAAAAAGACTTCTGTCTCATAACGTCCATCGATTTTTCAACATCCGTCACGGTCGTCAACCCAACTCCCATGAACACTCAAAAAGGTTGCGCAACTCACTAGAAATGAAGTGACTAATGTGTTTTTTATGTCAGGTAACCCACCCATCAAACTACCCATTAAATTACGACGAACAACATCTATGATCACCATTAGTTCAACTCCATTTCCTTCTGCAACAGCAAATTTGACAATTATATGGTGGGTGAGGACGGCTTGTTTGAAATGGGTTTAAGATCGCCGTTCACCTGAAGGAGCTCAAGCGCGTGAACTAAACAACTGCTAGTGGAAATCTGACTGAAGGAAAACCTGTTTTCCGTTATTAGTATCAACTCGCAAAAGCGTGAAAGTAAAGAAGTAAGTTTTGGCCGTTCTTCCATTTTCTTAAAATTGAATAACTCGAAAACAAAGCGTTAAAAAAAAAAATCCAAGGGCCAGTTTATTAATTATCTACATTAACTGCAGGATAGCTATACTGGGTATAGCGCTATACTGCAGATAAAGAATGTGAGTCGTTTATCAATGCCGTATTAACTAGTGGATAAAATTATCCCTCAGATAAATTGTGTCTGGCAGATAGCGCCGTTAGCATCCTCATTGTTGTCTGTAGGCGACAAAATAAGGGCGATTTACACATGGAGCTACCACAGAGTAGAGAAGGAGCTACATATAGGACTGACTTTATTTCTACAACCGTATCCACCATGTTATCAAGCTCGGCAAATAAGAAACCACCACATTTTTACCGTTTGCTATTTGCTTCATTTCTAGAGAGAATCGTGACGTTTCTTAGTTTATGTGCCATAGCAAAGACATAAACGCTTGCATACGAGTCTGCAACACATTGGGACATTTTATGTCTTGCAGACTCCTATGCAAGCTCTAATAGCCACTCAGCTGATCCGGACCCTGGGCATCGTCACGCAAATGTGGTAAAGAGAATAGATACGAAATTACAGCTTCCTAGAGTGTAGGTAAAACATAGAAATTAGCTTTAAGAGCCACTCATCCGGATCCTGGGCATCGTCAAGTAAATGTCCTAAAGAGGCTACATACGAAATTACAGCTTCCTAGAGTGTAAAACATAGAAATTACCTATTAAAATGATTTAACCACCGCTTCACAAATCAAACCGTTCTCGTGATATTTGGATCACCTGCTATGAATCAAATCATCGAAACACCAGCTCAATGAAATCATCAGAAATTAACAAGCGGTGGCAATCATGTTCACAATATCAATGATTGAGAATGATCACCTGAGTATAAAAAATTATTCAAATAACCTTGCTCATAACTCAGCTTGTTGGCCACGCACTTCGCAGTAGTTAACATAATATGGTTGGATAAATCGAGAGCTTTCGAACGAATGGTCAACGAATTTTGTGGGATTAAAAACGAAGAAGTACCATTTCCCTAGCAAACGACTCGGTTGTAAGTGGAAATCATCAAAATATTTTCTTGAGCAATTTTCCGTGACTTTTTTTAGTTTATGTGCCATAGCAAAGACATAAAATGTCAAAAATACATATCCGAATTCCAACCTGAATTATTGTGATCAGTAAGTTGTGGACATGGTTTCATATTCGATCTGTGTTAGAATGTAAAGAACGGTATCCTTGTCCAACCGAAACCCCAATAAAAATACGCGCTAGTCCCAAATTATTAGGTGATCTACAACGGGGTCTTACTGGGTATAAACGGTCTTCTTTTCCATTCAACGAATTATGCTATAGTATAATCTTCGTCGTTGCTAATATTTTTTTGAAGACAAATCCCCAAACATCCATTCCATTGAAAGGTACAAAAATAAAGACAATCAAACTTGAAATTCAAATAAGATAACTTGTAAATGTAAATGTATTGTTGTTTGTAAATAAATTAACTTGTTTGAGGGTAGAAAGCTTTAGATACCTCATTAACCTCCTGTTATAATTGTTATCCAGCCGTCCAGGGACCAGATAAATTAAAACGCCAGATAGGGTTGTAACAGAGGTCCCGTCATCGAGGTGCCGTCAGGGCTTCAGAGATAGCGCTGTCGTCGTCCCGTTGGTGAAACAACGGGCGGCGCTACCTTTTCTCGTGTTCTTGAGAAGCTGGGTTTGGCGTTGGATCGGCTTTCCAGGTCCCTGGAGACCAATCTACTCTGAACATGGCTCATTAAAAGCTATTAGTAGGAGTGGTATCTCTTGATGACGGGATGCTGTTTACCTCCTCTACCTTTTTATCGAGAATTTAGGCCCCCATTGCACCTCTGGAGTTGGGGGGGACCTAGATTCCTGATATGGTAGCAGAGCATGGTTTGGATTATGCACGGCTGACGCCTAGTAGTACAATCAACTATTTTTGGGAGAACGTCAGAATGCGCATTGAGATCGAAGCTTAAAACGCCAGATAAGGTTTAACTAGGGATGGATAAACACCCCTTATTGTGTTATCTGGCGGATAACGCTATCCCTCAGAAAAACCCCCCTTATCCATTGGAAAAATGTGATTGATTAACCGGCCCTAAGACGAACTTTAGATTAGAAATAATCTCCAGAATCATCCCTTGATTTTTGCCCAAATTTGGTGTAGACACCCTGTTTGTACACATAGAAAATGTTATAATCCAGGAATCGTTTCGGAATGCCTGAAAACGGATTTCGACGATGAAAATTTTGAAAAATGAATCACTCCATCAGATCCCCCAACGGTTGCGCGCTGAGGGGTTTTTGAGCATAGTGAGTTAAAGGCAAGCTTTATTTATTTATAAGCACGTCTTTAGCCTGTCACATAGGGAGTAGAGTACAAAGTATGTAAAGAAAAAGAAAAAAAAAAAAAAACTTTAAACTTGGAATGATATAAAAGAATACAGAATGGAAAAAATAGAAGTAAATGCATCATCTGTATGCATCAAATGCAATTCATGATTCACAAAGCTACTAACACTGACACAGAACACACGTCACTGCGAATGGAGGTAAGAGTCTAGGCTCCTCTTGAGATGCGGAAGACCAACGAAGAAAAAGTCAAAATCCACAGTCTGGAGGAGGGCATTAGTTTCACGAGGTATCCGATACATGGGCCTTTGCAGTTGGTGATTGTAGGCAGCAAATGGTGCATAAAACAAAGAGTTGGAACGGATGGTGTAGCTAGGAACGTGGATATTCACTCTTGAGAGAAGGGATGGGCACTGAATCTCACCATCAACGGGAGGCGTGGGGGTGACACCAATACAACGTAAAAAAGGGGGTACTTCAAGAACTTGCCCTTCCCCCATTTTTCGATCAATTGAGCTGATTTTGTTTTTTTAATTCACTCTTCAAGATGTCCTTTCGATTGATTGGAGAATTTTCTTGTATTCGATACTACATGGTGTTTTGCATGAGTTGGCGAAATTGGAGGTTTTATCATGTCGTCCCTTCATCCACCAGCGCATGCCCCAGGAAATTTCCAGTATTTTTTTCAGTCATTCAGTTCCCACACTTCTCACTGTAATTTAGAAGAAAAATTCGATCTGATACGACAAACAGGCCGGACAGAATATGTTCCCGAAAAGCGGAAAACGTCGTTTCGAGGAAAACGCGATTGAAAAAAGTCGGCTCTCGCGCACGCGCCACGACTCCGGCCGAAGCACTTGCTCGTTTCGTTTGGTGGAAACTTCTCTTCAAACTTCTACTTCTCTCTCAAGAAACTATTGAAACACTGTCTGACACTGACGCAGGCCAGGACAAATAAAAATGATCAACACAAGTAGAAGAAGAATAAGATAACCTCACCTTACATTAGCTTCATTTTGATAAAGCTGACTAAGCTGTACGTGAGACTGTACTTCAGTGGGTTATTACGATACGCTTTCATGTTTGTAAAATTTTGAAAATATATTCATTTTGTTCAGAACAGGATGTAGTTTTAGAAAATGAATTCACCCCAAAATCGAATTTCTTGAACCCCCCCCCCCCCCCCCCCCCGCCTTCCGTTAAGAAGTTTGTAGAAAAATAAGACATCCGCCATGACACGCCGGTCCATCAACTCAGGTGGATTGTACTTTGCAGCTAGAGTGGCAAACTGCTCCTTTCCAGCCGGAACTCTGGTTCTGCTTCCTGCATGTAGCAGAGGAACCTGAAAAACTTGCACTGTACACGCTCCAAACGATCTTTGTCCTCCTCATAAAACGGAGACCATATGGGACTCGCATACTCCATAACAGGGCACACTAGAGATTTATAAAGCGTACCGATTCCCTCAGGTGATTTGAGAATAGTTTTTTACGTCTTCTACGTGTGCTCTATCTTCTTTCACACTCAACTGATCGATGAGACGTTTTATTTCGGACGGCGGAACATTTGACTATAAAGCCTCTAAGCACTAAAAATTTTCTTTCTGGCCGATAGTTAGAGTTTTTCTTTTCCACATTGCGATACGCTGTATAGACTTACGACAATGATATATCTTGGGGACCAAAAAAATCAATCTCTTACATGAATGAACGAATGGAATTCGAGTAGACATCGCAATGGAGAACTAGCGTCTGATACGATCAGGATCTGGTTAATTGATGCAAACGGTACCGTTTCACAGTAAAAGTATACCAAACCAATCAATTTTTGGCTTTTCGTTTCTGTATGACGCCTTCGTTGCTATATGATGACAGTTCGCATCGAGAAATGAAAATGGTTCGTTCAAACCGTAAACTAAAACACTAGAGATGAGTCGATACCAAAATTTATCGATTCCCGATAACGATACCTAAAAAATCGATTCCCGATTCTCGATACCGATACCATCGGCGCATAATACCTAACTTACCTTTAGGTGAAAAACAAAAATTCCTCTTGAACCGTCGTAGATGAAGTTATTAGTCTAATTAGCTAATATATTTTCCATCTCTATTTATTGTCATTAGGAGTTCTTGTTCCAATGAAGCTTTAATGCTTTAGTTACTTATTAAAATTAAATAAATTTTAAAGATTAATTTTTATTACAAATTCTAAACTTCAGATTTATATTTTCATTCAAGGCTTTAGTTAATTTGATTTGTGCAAATACAAAATTTGATATTTTTTTATTATCTATCAAGTATCAATTAATAGGCAACTTTTATTGCCTAGGATTGATTTCTTTCTGAATAAAACAAGTTAAGCAGACTGACTTGGTTTTTTAGTTTTTCGTCGGTAACTGTAAGGTATTTCCAAATAAGACTGGCTCTAGGCTTTTATACTTGGAAAACATAGCTTTGTCTAATGCTTCTGTTGTCACAAACAAAATAACACAAGCCTACTTGTAAACAAAGTTATAATTCTAAGTTGTGTTTTGGACAATTCATGTTTCGCAACTGCTAACTTCACTCAACTGTTGCCCGGTACAACCATCTTCGTTGTTAGATGGTTGCAATAGTACCGTAGTGTAATAAAACATCCATCACTGGGCGGTATCGGTATCGGCTTTAGGCGATCGATTCTCGATACCGATACCAATGCCTAAGAATCGGTGGTATCGAGAATCGGTATCGGGAATCGACTCATCCCTATAAAACACCTAAAATGACATTCAGAAAGCCATACCTATTGCGTAGAATTTTGCACCACAGGAACTTTCTAATGTGTATTGATCCGAGCTAATCCACATAAAGCTTATTCCGGTCGACATGGGTGAGGGGAAACTCTTGTCACCAACAGGTACCATCACAAGGTGTCTCTGAATGTAGGCCTCAAAGGGAAGACTTTAACGCCGGAAAACCGAGAGCCTGCCACTTCCGCCCTCAGCCTCACGCTCAAATCATCCCGAAACCCCTGACCGCACCCCCACATTATCCCCCATACGTATCGCTGTGTTTACCTCCCTCGTTCCCAGTCCCTATGAGCCCTTCAGAGCCCTTAACACCGCATGATCACCAGAGTTGGGCATAATCTTATCGTGGAATACGAATACGATTGTAACCGAGATAATTATTCGTTGATTTCACAATGCTGCATTTGAAAAAATCTTCCGCGATGATCAAAAATGGAAAAGTGTTTTATACGTATTTTTTAATGCTGAATTCAAATCTTTAATCCGTTTTTCTCTATCACGTACAGATTTATGGCAAATCACACTTAAACTATTTAACGAAATAACCAAGTTACCAAAGGAGGCCATAGGGAATGTGTAATTGAAAAATTATATTGAGGATAGAAAAACTGTTCATTGGCATACAAAAGTATTGTACGGTTCTTATTTAATGAAAAAGAAATTAAAGATGCAAGAATTTCCTGTTTTTTGATTTTCGTGATGTTGGTTTCCCAGCCACATCCCTCTTAAGATTCCAACAATAGTCTGCCATCATAGTCGTGTTCCATTTGCCTAGGTAACGTTCCTCCACCGATTTAATATCTTGATGGAACCTCTCACCTTGTTCCTCCTGAAATCTCCCAAAATTTACTATTCAAAATATGAGCAAAGGAAATGGAGCTTGACACCAACCTATCACAATTGTTGGTATTTGGGGTCCTTGTGGTTACCAAGAAATCCGTCGACAATAGACTTGAAGCTGTCCTAGACATCCATGGTTTTCTCAAACAAGGTGTCTTTCATGAGCTGGCGGCCAACAAATATGCCCACTTTTATCTTCTCTGAGGTGATTTTGGGAAATTTTGACCCCAAATATTGAAAGCAGGGGTTTTCTTTGTTTAAGGCTTTGACGAACTGTTTCATTATGCCGCGTTTGATGTGCAAGGGTGGGAGCAAGGCATTTTTGGGGTTAAGCAATGGAGGGTTGATGATGTTTTTTGAGCCAGGAGTTAGTTGCACTCTCGTGGGCAAAACTTGGACGTTCCAGTGCTTATCTCTGGCCCCACTGTCTCATTCACACAAAAAACAAGGCATTTTAGTGAAACCACTCTGTAAGCCTAGCAGTAGACCAATGATTTTGAAGTCACCACATATCAACCACTTGTGATTGGCACATCCAATATTTGACAGAAGAATTTTCATATTTTCGTTGGTTTCCTCCGTATGAACGGAATGAGCTATTGGAATCGAAGCATATTTACTTCCATTGTGTAAAAGAACTCCTTTCAAACTAGCTTTTGAAGAATCTATAAATAGCCTCCACTCAGACGGTTTATATTCAATTCCATAAAACTCCATCACAGACTGAATGTTGCTGCAGAAAACCATGGAGTTCTTTTCTTCAAAAAAAGGGACAAGTTCCTGTTCACGGTGACGATACCATGCAAAACCGACACCTGAAGCTAATAGGTTCTTTGATTTAAAATTTGATCCGAATACTTCAGCACCATCTTTAGGGACATTCAAGTCTCTCACCAAATCATTTAGCTCCCCTTGAGTGAAGTGTTTAGGGGACGGGTCTTCATCAGGCTCAAAGGTTTCTTCATACCCAAACTGAAATGTTGTATTGAAACTGACGGGTGTTGTTGACATTGCAATGATCTTTTACCCCCGTGCCTGTATGTAGTTCTCAACCAGCTGGAATACCTTTATGTGGCTTGCAGGGGTGCCAATTTTTGTGCGCCTCTTCATGATTTCACCGTAGCGGATACCCATTTCATTAAATTTTGTATAGCAGAAAAACTGTACGTGATATGAAAACAATTCCAACAAATTTCAATTCAGCGCAAAAAATACTATAAAAAAACCACTTCTATAGTCAAACATCAAATTTCGTGCTGTATGGTGTTTTGAGTCCACTGCGAGTAGGTATATTCGTATTCGTGTAGTCGTATTCGTCTGTGGGCGATTATACGCTTGCAACCCATAAAATGCGTCACGGTCATCAATTTCAATAGGACGTCCCTCCTATAATATGAGAAGCTTTGCTAATATTACCTAGTTTCAGAGAGACGTCCTATTGAAATAAATTTTAGACAAATAGGCTGGGCTCCAATCGTTGAATTCGCTTTAAGGACGTTTCTCTGAAGCTAGGCAATATTAGCTTCGAAAATTATAGGAGGGACGCCCTATTGAAATTGATGACCGTGACGCATTTTTGGTTTATTATTTCCAATATTAAGCCTATGTGATCGTGTAGCAAAAAATTTTTATAACCCCCCCCCCCCCCCCCCTCAAACTTCGTCACTTTACGTTTCAAGGTGCGTAGAATCCAAATTTGAAATGTCCGTCCGCCGTTCGCCGTCCGGGCCATAAAAGGCCTAAGAATTTACTTAAAAAAAACCCGTTCTTTCGCACATAGACTCCATTTGGGGTCTAGTTGGTCCTAACGTTTAACCATCCCGATCGCTTTACTCGCATAGATGCTATGGGCCAAAAACGGGCGAAAAAGTGTCTTTTTCGAGACTTTGAGTGTTACACGCCTGGCACGCTTGGCAGGGGGTCACGGTGGGTGGTGAGGGTGGTGAGCGGGGGGTGGAGTGAGAGGAGGCGCCGCGGCACCTTGTGGTGGCTGGAGTGACCAGGGGCGTAGCAGAGGGGTGTAGGAGAATGGATATTCATTACTTTTACGTGTTATACCCATATAATACACCGTGGCACCATGAGGTGGGTACAGCGTTCCTTCGAGGCATAAATATATGTTTTTTTCTAGGTCATATTTGTGTGTTAATACCAATGCTTTTCCTACGCATATTTAATAACATGTCCTCGTACATACTTAAATAATGATATTATTGAGGCAATAACTATTTGAATAGATAGGAGCTCAAATCGAGAAATATAAACATGCCTACATAATTATAGAAGTATAGGTTGTGGCAACTCGAAATAGGACACGCCGAGGAGTCCTGACGGGCCTTATTATGAAGTACGCAAGCCTAAATATACTACGTAAATGACGTACTAATAAAAATAATAAATCTTTGTGAAATAATTTGCAGCGTTTTTAAGGGTTGTATTCGTGTAATCACCGACAGACGGATACGATTACACGAATACGAATATAATCGCAGTTGACTCAGAATCAACGAATAATTATGGCGATTACAATCGTATTCGTATTCAAGCGCGTCCACACCAACCGAGCATCGACGAACAGGGTTCGCGAGCATTCACGAACGCTCACGAACACTTGTTCGTCTACCTGTTTACACTCGACGAGCATTCGTATTCGCAGATGCTCGCCATTGTTCTCGCAGACGCCCATTGAAACTATGGCTCCTGCCTTTTCAAAAACGGCTGTGGCGGCGGCATCGTTTATTTTACTGGCAGAGACGTTTAGGAAAAAACATAAACAAAAAAGAAGGTGCTGGGCTACAAGTTTTTTAAAAACTCGAAAAAGTGCAAGACTTCTGGACGATGTCCGTGAAGACGATGGGGAGGGGTTGTTTAGAAACTTCTGCCGAATGAGTGAACAAGACTTCGATTTTTTGTTGAAAGAAGTTCAAAGAAATATTGAAAGGAAGGATACGACTACAGGGATTTGGCAGCTTTCAAAAAGTGCTTTGACAACTCATTCTTTCTTAGTAGGCATTCACCGAATGTTAAAGAAAATTGAGCTGTTGAATGGGGCTGCAATTTTTAGCAGAGAGGTTTTTCCGGCGTTTCTTAGAGTAAATCCGTTTAGTTGGAGCATACTAGAGCACCATCTGTAATGTTGGACAACTTTTTTCTTCATTGTTTTTGCAAAAATTGTTTCAAAGCGTTTAAAAATCACGTGTTTTTTAAAATCATTAATTATTACACAAGAAAAAACTAGAGGGCTAAAAAATTCGGTGAGCCACAAAATTTTCAAATTTGGCGTTTCATTATAGAAAATCACTGATATGTATATGACAAAACGGTTTAAATTATGTAGCGCTGGGTGCTGTGTTTATGTCATTGTAATTAGCTCATAAGCTATGTGGATGACAGACGCAGTACCTATCTATTGATACCTATGTCTATATAAGTTAGTCACCGTGAATTATAAACAAGGTGAAACTATCTTCAAAGCTTCCAAAATCGTAAATTGTTTCATTGCAAACTGAGAAAACTGTTCGCGATTGCGCCCACGCCGGGCGAGCACGAACGGCGAGTACCCTTTGATATACCGAATCCAAGCGGGAACGGCCGCGAGCCGAGCCGAACGTTCGTGAATGCTCGTGAATGCGTCCCCACCAAGCAAGCATTCTTGGGTTCGGGCGTTCGGCTCGCCCTGTGTGGACACGCCTTTTGACGATAAGATTATGCCCAACACTGATGATCACGAATAAACATATAAGAACAATTATTTATTTTGGTCTGGCTTATTCAATTATAAATTATGGTATTGTTCTTTGGGGAAGTGCCAATAAGCCTGACATTGGAAGGGTGCAGGTGGTACAAAATCGTTTGCTAAAAATAATTTTGAACACACATATAAGAAGAAACTTTTTTACTATGCAATGATACAATCGCTCCTCATCTACGCTCTACCAGCATGGGGCACAACCTTCAAAACTAAATTAGAAACTCTCCTCATAGCTCAGAAATCCCTATTAAAAATACTCCTTGGAAAACCAATTAGATACCCAACTAACAAGCTATTTCCAGAATTGGGCGTGCTGGATTTGTTTAAATTAATAGAAAAGACAACTGAGGTATATGTGTATAGACTCTATCTAGACAATAAAATTGAACGAGTAAATATAGGAACTAGAAGTGCCGAAAGAATTACCTTGAAAAAACGGAAAATGAACTCTTCTGCAGCCCAAAGACTGTCCTCGTATAAAGGTGCCACTCTCTTCAATAACTTGCCAATTAAATATTGTATTTCGGCGTTGCCTTTAAAATCGTTTAAATATGTCATGAAAAAACATTTTATGGAAGATCTCGCGTTAGGATAAATTGTATTTTCTAGAATGTACCTACTTACTTATTCATTGCAGAGTTTTTCAGTCGCCACGTACTCTTAAATATAATATACATGTAAATTTTTGTAAAGATATCTTCGAGCAACAATTAGGAAAGTCGAAATAACTCATCCCCTCAGCACAAGCTATGCTTAAAGAGGGGATTAGCATTCTAACTTTCTGTTAAAGTATTTTGTTCAAAGAATAATGAAATAAATGCATTAAAAAAAAAAAAAATAATAATAATAATAATTAATAAATTAGATATCCAATCTCGTTTCTTTCTAAGCAATTTAAAGTAAAAAAATATTTCTCAAATGTTCTTCCTTACTTCAGTCTTGTGTTCTTGTATACTGCACTGGCGTAATAAATGAGCATATGTATATTTCTGATTCCACCCACAATTTCAATTTCTCTCGCATACCCTTCCCAAGGATTAAGACAGAATTTTGTAAAAGAAATGCATATATTGAAGTATCCAGATTTTTATTCGACAGTGGCATTAATATTTTTCATTTCAATAGTCTCTCATCATTTAAAAAGAAGTTAGCTGTTTATTTTTAGCGTTGGAGTTTTTGTCTGGGTGATTATGTTTCTTTTTCCTATATTTATTTCTGTATGATCTACTTTTCTGAATCATTTTTACGTCATTTAATGTTAATTGGCAATTTGTTCACTATTTCTGCATTTTTTATCGTTCCTTTGACAAGGTTTCTTTGATATTATTATTGAACTCTAATGAGGAGCAGAAGTTTTTCAACTTATTCTTCGGTGGGCAACGGTACCTATTTAATTTATTTATATATCAGATTTATTATATTCAATTCATTAGCCCATTGCAATTTTTTGTATTTACTACGCTATATTAATTTGTTGCCAATAAAGTAATATTTTAATTTGAATCTACGGCAGCTAAGAACGAAATATGGATAACTTAGGAGTAGCTTATTTGATTTTGCAAGCCATGATTATCTCCCAACAATCTACAACACCGCATGTTTGAATCAATCTCCTAATCTAAAATCTGGACAAAAAATAAGTTCAAGTATTTCAAGCGAATTCGCCATCCCGATTAATGTCTGACTATGCTTAATTGATAATCAAGCAGACTAATTAAAATTCCCCTCAAAGTTTGCATTGAACACCAATTTGAAAAAAAGAAAGACGAAACGCTTGCATACGAGTCTTCAACAAATTGGGACATTTTATGTCTTTAGTTAAAGACTCGTATGTAAGCTCTAAGACCCACAAAGCTGATCCGGACCCTAAAATTAAATTGAAGCTTCCTAGAGTGTAAAGCATAGAAATTAGCTTTAAGAGCCACTCAACTGATCCGGACCTTGGGCATCATCAAGTAAATGTCATAAAGAGGCCACATACGAAATTAAAGCTTCCTAGAGTGTAAAGCATAGAAATTAGCTTTAATAGCCACTCATCTGATCCGGACCTTGGGCATAGTCAAGTAAATGTCCTAGAGAGGCTACATACGAAATTACAGCTTCCTAGAGTGTAAAGCATAGAAATTAGCTTTAAGAGCCACTCATCTGATCCGGACCCTGGGCATTGTCAAGTAAATATCCTAAAGAGGCTACATCATACGAAATTACAGCTTCCTAGAGTGTAAAGCATAGAAATTACCAATTAAAATGATTTAACCACCGCTTCACAAATCAAACCGTTCACGCAATATTCGGATCACCTACTATGAACCAAATCATCGAAACACCTGCTCAATGAAATCACTAGAAATTAACAAGCGGTTGCGATCATGTTCACAATATCAATTATTGAGAATGATCACCTGAGTGTACACAATTATTCAAATAACCATGTAAATCAGAATGATGTGTATAGTTTGTCATTCCAACGTTTTTATTACGAAAAGGCGGCGTATTGTAAAAAGGCTAGGCATTGTACAAAAAGGCTGATTTCACAAAAGGGCTGCGACAAATCTTCAAGAGTATGTCAGTGAAATTGTCATAGACGAAAATAAACTGCAGCTAATCATTAATTATGTGAAAATATCAGGCCTCATTCATTGATTAGGGCCAGAGAGCTGACGGAAACTTTTCCATAGCCTAGGCGACAAGGTGGCGCGGGTACAACATGGCGTACATCCTGGATTAAAGTGGCTGTAACGAAGACTATAATTTGCAAGTTTTTATAGTTTGATTCTATGCTTATTTGTTAGTTGGCATTTGCTATGTACTAAATCTCTTTGCAGAAACTATAAAGATGATTGATTGCGAAGCGAGAGTTCGCTACACGGTAGATCGTAGTCAATAAATAATGAAAATCATGGGTGAACGAGCGAACTGCAGAAGTCGCAAACTTTCTGGAGGGGTTGAGCACAGTGTTAACTTTAGCCAATCTAGATAGACAAAAGTCAACATTTTATTTTCGTTTATTCCTTTTCTGACCTATAGTAGAATAGTTGTGGCGTCTAGGTATAGATAGCGGAAGCATTATTTTCACTTTCAGGAGAACAATAATTTTGGTCTCCAAAATCCAAATTTCCACTGGCATTTTACGTTTTAGGCCATTCTGAGCAACTTTGGGTCCGTGTCTGTCTGTCGAGTGTCCGCAAATCGTTGTAGCAAGCTTATTTTCCACAGTTTTCATCCGATTAGGATGAAATTTTCAGGGAATGTGCGAGCTAGGGATAGACGGTCACCATCAGTTTCATTGTTGCCAAATCAATACTTCACTTTGCGCATGCGCAAACGTAAATTCCATCATGCCTGATTTTTCCACACCCTAATCGTCCGATCTCGCTCAAATTTAGATGATAGTAGGAAGATGACGATTTGATCATTTTATATCAATTTCAACGTGATTGTATCATTAATAGCTACTGCGCTTGCGCCAATACGAAATCCTGGTAACAAGCTTAATTTCCACAGATTTTCATGCGATCTGGATGATTCAGGGAATGTGCGGGCTACGGGGTAGACGGTCTCCCGTCAGTTTCATCGTTGCCAAATCAATGCTTCACTCTGAGCATGCGCAAACGTAAATTCCATTATGCTCCATTTTTTCACATTCTAGTCGTTCGATTTCTCTTAAATTTGGTTGATAGTTGTCAGAAGATGTCTTGATCACCTCATATCAATTGCAACACGATTGTATCATTGAAATGAAAGTTATAGAAAGTCAGTGAAAGTCAGGGACCTTCTAGGAACTATTCCGTCCAATCCTTGAAAATTTCATCGGAATCGAACTGAAACAACTTTGGGTCCGTGTCTGTCTGTCGAGTGTCCGCAAATCGTTGTAGCAAGCTTATTTTCCACAGTTTTCATCCGATTAGGATGAAATTTTCAGGGAATGTGCGAGCTAGGGTGTAGACAGTACCCTATCAGTTTCATTGTTCCAGATTCAATACTTCACTTTGCGCATGCGCAAACGTAAATGCCACCAACAATCATTTTCTCATGTCACAGTCGTCCGATCTCTCTCAAATTTGGATGATAGTTGAGGAATAACGATTTGATCATCCCATATCAATTTCAACAAGATGGTATCATTATTAGCTACTGCGCATGCGCCAATGTTGAACCCTCGTAACAAGCTTATTTTCCACAGTTTTCATCCGATTTGGATACAATTTTCAGGGATTATGCGGGCTAGGGTGTAGACGGTCTCCTATCAGTTTCATTGTTCCAGATTCAATACTTCACTTTGCGCATGCGCAAACGTAAATGCCACCAACAATCATTTTCTCATGTCACAGTCGTCCGATCTCTCTCAAATTTGGATGATAGTTGAGGAATAACGATTTGATCATCCCATATCAATTGCAACATGATTGTATCATTAATAGCTACTACGCATGCGCCAATGTGAAATCCTTGTAACGACCTTAATTTCCATAGTTTTCACCCGATTTTGTTGAAAATGTCAGTAAATGCGCGGGTTAGGTTGTAGATGGTCCCTACCTATTTAATTGTCCTACTCATCAGTTCATTCTGCGCATGCTCCAACGTCAACTAAATTGAGTATACCTCATTTTTAGCGAATTTTCTTTGAAAATAAAGCTATTGCAATGGCTCCAACAATTTTAAAATAAAAATTTTCAAAAATTTTCTTCATCGAAATCTGTTTTGAGGCATTCTGAAATGATTCCTGGATTTTAACGCTTTTATATATATATATATATATATATATATATATATATATATATATATATATATATATATATATGTATGTGTCATTCCAGACGATAACTCTCGATAGAATTGAGATAAAACTTCGTTCTTTCGCCAAAAAATCAAGCATTTCAAAAGAAAGGATGAGTTCGTTGGACAACAATTTTGAGCACATTAAATTGGTCAAATTTCGAAAAATGTACCCAAAAAATCACTAAAAATGGCTAAAAACTGCCAAAAATCGTTAAATTTCTATTTTTTTGCAGAATATTAGTCAAAACTGAATTTTAAACGAGTAACTAGGACATTAGAAATTTTTGCTCAAAATTATGATGAAAAACGTACTTAAATGTCATTAAAATTTGCTAAAGTATCTATAAAAACTGCAAAAAAATTTAAAAATCAAAAATCCCTTTTTGAATCAGTGGAATTTTATTTAGAATAAGTTTTTTGCCATAAAATTGGTTTTGAACCATTTCTGTCAACTAAAATTGCTCCAATTTCAATGCAATTTAACATACTATAGTACGATAGATAGTTTATGAAAATTCGCTCATACGATCATGCTGCATGACTGGAACTTTTTTGTTTCTTAATTGTCCAATTATGACGTCTCTCGCTACTTCTTGGTTTCTCTATTCCGCTATAGAATTTTTCGAAATCGTTAAAAAAATTGCAATGATCTATACATTCATGAAATTCAAACGAGGAAGCTATGTGCCACACCCAACTTGGCAGAAGTTTTTTCATTTAAATTGTTAAGGAGAGTTATCGGCAGGAATGACACATTTTTATATAAATATAACTACACGAATAGTTTTAGAATGCCTCAAAACTGATATCGATGATGATAATTTTGAAATGTTTTATTTTTGAAGGTTTTGTAGCCAAGAAATTTGAAATTTCCTATTCTTAGTCGAAACATCTTGAGATGACATCAGCTATCAAATTGTTCCCAATATTTCAATTGGTGAGAGAGGAACGTTGCAAAAACTACAGCCAAATATAGTGAAATTCATGTACGTACGTTGCATTTCACTGTCGTGTTGTAGTTCACCTAACCGATGAATATTACATTACATTTTTGTGTGCAATAAATTTATTTTATTTTATTTGTTTACAAAGGTAAAAATTCATTAACAGAACAATCAAACAACAAGATTACTAAAACTTAATCGCTCAACCATTGCTCAACCAATAGCTCCATCCTCCATTCCCAAGGACCTCAACCTTCTTCGTGTCCCACGTATTCGTTGAGAAATAGCTTTCAATATGGCCATTTGGATTTTTATCCTGGCCCACCCCAAGACTTGTGAGTGGGGTCGTGATTTTACATTGTAATTGTACATAATTTAGCTAAACTGGAGCCCCCTCGATACCTAGATTTTTCGATCTTATACAAAACCATTGCTCACTCATGTTCCAGTATTACAATACATTATGTACCGTATCGCCAACAAATTTACAGAATCATTTCATTATTTTCAACTCATATTAATTTATCAACTTTTGAATGCGGATCGCTCGAGCGTCGCACTCGGGGTTTTGGTGGAAAAAAATCGAAAATCGATAGCAAAGCATATTGCGGTTTTATTACCCTATATTATAGTGGAAAATAATAGAAATAAGATAAATAGAGAAAAAAAAAATCATTTTGAAGCCTAACCGATTCATAAAAGAAGTCTTCTAAGAATAATGATAAGGTTGTTTTAGTCTACTGGATGGTTATTTTGTATTAACTTCATTAAAACCCACGGCATATTAAATATCAAGTTATATTTATAAATTAGGAAGGTAGAAATGACCATTTATTACTCGGCTTTTATGTTTTAAGGTAATTTTTAAATAAGAACTTACAGCTTCATTCAAAAAACTACACAATTTTTCCAAATACCTCAAGCTAAAAGACATATCCATGTCAAAAAGAAGAAAATGAACGGAAGAATACATATGTGCATTGTGGGCAAAATAAGAGGAGCAGGGTGGCCAAAATAAGAGGGGCAGGGAAATGGAAATTTTTGATTTCCCTGACCGATCTTCAGATTTCCTGACAAAAAATATCAAATTCTTCTAAAATCTAAAAGGAACATCGTATAACTTAAAGAAAAAACAGACCACTTATATGTAGTCTACTTATATTTAACCATTTCATTGCCATCGAAGTGTTCAAATATCATAAAAATTTAACTTAAATGTAATACGATCATTTACGAAAATTCACCCATACGATCATGCTGCATGACCTTTTATTTGATATTTTATGGTCTCTCTCAATTTGTGATCTGAAGCTATTTGTTGAAGTACATTTTTCCTTAAATGGATTTCTTAGCTCTGGAGATAATAAGACATTTTCGTCCGACAGCAAAAAATGTCACGCTTCTTCCACCTACTACCAATCGTTGCCAGAGAGAGTATAACTTCCTGATTTCCCATCCAACATAAATCGTAAGTTGGAAAGTTGCTCAGTGACTTTATAACACATGATTCCACATGGGCATCGCCCGTTTTGTAAATAAATAAATTCCAATGGGCCAATTTCCCCCTCCTTAACCCACCTGTGAAGTCCTAGCTTATGTATAAACACCAGTTTTGGGACTCTTACTGGATCAATCCACTACTCTGCTGTTTTTTCTCCCTAGTTCAATACTCCGTTGATTTTTCTCACAAATAATTTACTCTAGGTTATGAAGTTATCAGGGAAGCATATCCATTCACTTTTTATGTGCGTGAAGCGTTGTTACTTTTGAACATTTTAACCACAACTCTTGACAATTATTTTTGTCATTCGTATAACACCTATGAAACATTATGTACCTAGTATGATAAAGTACGCTATTGAAGTTTGATTGTTGAAGAGTTAAAATATACCTAAAAACGCTTTGAATGATTACACCAAGTTTTCATTTTAAAAACTCCCTGACATTTGATGGTTTTTGCAAAATTTCCTGACTTTTCCTGCTGGTGTTGCAAATATCAATAAATGAACATTATTACGAGGGTCTACACGAAAACATACCTCGAAATCATGTACCTATTACACGTGGCAATTGAATATTTTGCATTCTATTGCATTTTTACAGCGGAACTGTCTCTTGATAATTATTTTTGTCATTCGTATAACTCACCAATGAAATGACCGGTCGATCGCGAGTGCTTTTTGTGTAGATCTCGAGAAGAAAAAAATGTTTAATAAGTAGGTAACCAAACTACAAAAATTAGTAGCTTGCAACGGCGGCTCTTTAAGTTGCAGTTGGAAGATAGGGAGTCAGCTGAACACACTGATTTAGTTCTTCACACGGACGTCAGGTGGTTGAGTCGCGGAAAATTCCTAGAAAGGTTTCAATTATTGCCCGAAATCACAGCTTTTCTAGACGAAAGAGGTGATGACACTGAGATGTTGAAAAACGAAAAATGGCTGACTGATTTGGCATTTTTGACTGACATCACAATGCACTTAAACACCATTAACTTGGAGCTTCAAGGTAAAGGAAAAACTATTATTGAGATGATTAGCGCAGTAAACGCATTCAAAAGTAAATTGCAACTTATGATAGATCAACTGAAAAGAAAGGATCTGAAACATTTTCCGTCTTTGAAAGCAAGGATTCCTCAGTTGAATTATGATACGTATGAGGCTGAATTATCAAATATTTTGGAACAATTCGAAATGCGTTTTTATGATTGCAGTAAATTGGCAAATATAGCATCATTTATGAGTTATCCTTTTTCATGTAAAAACATTGAGGAATTAGGTACTGAAGTAGCAAGTCAGTTTAATATGAACTCATGTTCTGTTGAAAATGAGTTGGTGCACATTATATCAGATATACATCTCAAAGCTACAGCATCTGATACAAATTTCTGGTGTTTTATATCTGAAGATAAATATCCGAATCTAAGGCAAATCGCCCTTCAACTGACGGCAATGTTTGGGTCAACTTACTTGTGCGAGTCTGCATTTTCTGAAATGAAGATAATTAAGTCAAAATATCGCAATCGACTAACTGACGATCATATGTCATCATGCTTGCGATTGGCACTCAGTGGTTGCGCACCATCTTATGAAAAGTATGCTGAGGACATGCAGTGCCACGCTTCAACATCCAAAGTCACTCCTTAGTTGAGTTTAACACCATATGTAACTCTTTTGTTTTGTAACAACGAATAAACTCGCAATTTTGAATAACTAGGAGTTTTTTCATTGATATTGTAGAGAAGAACTTAAGTAAACCTAACCCAAACCTTGACTAAAATAATGTAAATTGTGCGGAAAGCTAATATCTATATATGCTACGGTACATGTACGGTGTATCGGTGTATGTACGACAACCCTGCATCACACATACTTGCAGCCTCTCAGAGTCGATCGTAAGTAGTCTAAAAATATTGAGGTAGATCGCCAGCAGTTCAAGTTTGAGCACCCCTGCTCTAGGTGATTTAGTTACCAGGGAAGCATATCCATTCACTTTTTATGTGCGTGAAGCGTTGTTACTTTTGAACAGTTTAACCACAACTCTTGATATTCATTTTTGCCTTTCGTATAACTCACCTATGAAATAATATGATATGTACCTAGTATGATAAAGTACGCTATTGAAGTTGGATTGTTTAGGAGTTAAAATATACCTAAAAACGCTTTAAATGATTACACTAAGTTTTCATTTTGAAAACTCCCTGACATTTGATGGTTTTTGCAAAATTTCCTGACTTTTCCTGCTGGTGTTGCAAATATCAATAAATGTACATTATTACGAGGGACTACACGAAAACATACCTAAAAATCATGTATTACATGTGGTAATTGAATATTTTGCATTATATTGCATTTTTACAGCAGAATTGTCTCTTGATAATTATTTTTGTCATTCGTATAACTCACCAATGAAATGATATGTACCTAGTATAATAATGTACGCTATTGAAGTTTGATTGTTTAGGAGTTAGAATATACCTAAAAACGCTTTAAATTATTACACCAAGTTTCCATTTAAAAAATTTCCTAACATTTCCCTGACTTTTCCTGCTGGTGTTGCAAATATCAATAAATGTACATTATTACGAGGGACTACACGAAAACATACCTAAAAATCATGTATTACATGTGGTAATTGAATATTTTGCATTATATTGCATTTTTACAGCAGAATTGTCTCTTGACAATTATTTTTGTCATTCGTATAACACCTATGAAACATTATGTACCTAGTATGATAAAGTACGCTATTGAAGTTTGATTGTTGAAGAGTTATAATATACCTAAAAACGCTTTAAATTATTACACCAAGTTTTCATTTAAAACATTCCCTGACATTTCCCCGACTTTTCCCGACGCGAAGAATTCCCTGACAATTCCAGGTTTTCCCTGAATTTTCCAGTCGGGGGCCACCCTGGAAGAGGGAATTTTGACGTTAAGAAAAACTTCTGAAAAGCTGGAATCCGCAATCAAGCGGTGCTTATCAATCAAAAACATTTAAAATTAATCTAGATATGACTTTTAAGACCGACTTGTCTTGACCATTTTTGTCAAAGAAACAACACTAGTAAGATTCTCGTATTCATTAGTAGAACAGCAATGCAGATTTTCGCGCTTTCGCACCTTATTTTTCGCGCTTTTGTACACTCAATTTTCCCCTGAAGTTAGCGCTTTCGTGCACCGTCCTTCAGCGAATTAGTTCTTATGCCATCCGGCCGGCCGTGGGGCTCGCTTAAATCTAAAATGACCCACAACGATGAATTCCAATTACACCACTCCATGCCATACGTACTTCATTGGTAAATGCCGAATATAATCTTACTACATATGAAATGTCTTCATTATTGCATAAGGCACACAACCTATACACTAAGAAGTTCACAAAACTATACAAATGAAAATAAACTATAAGTCCAAACTCTGCATGGTTATGAGGTATGATGTAATTATAACAATTTGAAAATTATGGTAAGTGCCACCTTAATAGACGAAACAAAAATACATAAAAGAACAATCACACAATACTTCTACGCATGATAATACAAGTACCTATGAATATCGAAATGGAGAAAGAAGGTTTCACATGGAAATGATAAATTTCTATAATCCAAAAAATCATACAAATATTTAACAATCTTCCCCAACAAGACCTTTCTTCAATTAAATTACTTAAAAAGGATCTAATTTTCATGTGTGACTTTAGAAAAGCACCCAACACCGTAACTTCCCCCTTCTCTTTACATTTTAATAAATATACTGTAGGTCGGTGGTTTAGATCGAGCTCCTAGGTACCTCAATCTCTTATACTAAAGTGCGGACATCGACTGATTATATGGGATACAGTTCCTGGCATTCTAGAGTTACAGAGAAGACAGGCTTCTGATTGCTCAACTAAATAAAACTTATTTTTCGACTGTATTGGATGCATTTGTCACAGGCAAGCCTGAATTGGGCTATGGCTCGTTTATTATGTATTGATACGCCTGCTACCAAAGAGCTATCCGGACCAGGATCTCAATTACTCAGTACTAAATGAAGAGTACATTATCTTTCCAGATCCTGGTACCTGGTCCGAATATCTACAGCGTGCATAACCATAACCTTCGAATTCACAATTTCTTACGGGTTTTGACTGTCCCACAGTCTCTGGAAACCAAAATCTATTAAAATAGATTTAAGCTGGCTCGCCTAGTTGTACTTATGTACACTCACCCCTAACTTAATAGTTTTAACTAACTAGTCGTAGCAAATCCTGGGGTAAATTCTTTTATCCATGTTTAGTATTTTTCCCATCCAACTCAGTATCCTTCCCAAAATCGCAACACATAGCCGTGGCCTACTACTCTTGCTACATACGAGGTCCGATCAAAAAGTTCCAGGACTTTCTCAAAAACGCTTTATTGAATTATCTTTAAAATTATTCAAAATCCTAGTTCATAGTATAGCATGGTAATATAAATAAAGCAATGAAACATTATCAAAATTGCCAACGCTACTGAATTTAACTGAATGCGATAAAACGCAATTTTTGATTTTAGAATCATACGTAAAACAATGTTTAAAATGGTTACATGTGCATGAAAATCCGGTTAAAGTTCTAGTTGAGACATGAACCCATCATATAAACTACTAATTTAAACTACTTATATTCCATAGAAATCCTAAATAATTCTAGATTGTCAGCTACGCCATTAGTACAGTAGGAAATGTTGTTGCACCAAAGCCTGCTCTTCCACTCTCCACAAGAAGTCCCATCTATGTAATCTATAACATTTTTCTATCAAATGAAACTTCGTAACTACCAAATAAAACCTTGTTCCAATCAAATAAAAGCTCTTTTCAACCAAATGAAACTTTCTTTCAAACAAATGGAACCTTATTTCAATCAAATGGAACTTCTTCGAATCATCCAGAGAAAAATCACATTTTATTTCAGATTTTTGCCAAACAAGTTAATACAGAGGCACTACAAATTAATTTAGTGAAGCGGGTGTCCAGAAGCTGCGGCAGCAGTTTCATCATCATGTTATCACGAAGTTGGAGCAGTCTGTCGCGGTGATCAGCAATATGGTGGACCGAAAAGTTTCATTTGAATGAAATGAGGTTTCATTTGTTTGAAAAAAAGTTTCATTTGGTTGAAAAGAGGTTTCATTTGATTGGTAAACGGTTTCATTTGGTAGCTACGAGGTTCAATCTGATTGGAACAAGGTTTCATTTGGTCGGTGCGAAGTTTCATTTGACTGAAAAATGCTATACCTCAAATTTCCGCTTTTAGCGAATTTTCGTGAAAAGTGAAGCTATTGAAACGGAAAATTTTTAAAATCAAAATTTTTCGAAAATTTCTTCATTGAAAACCGTTTTGGGACATTCTGAAACGATTACTGAAGTTTGCGCTTTTTCATATACCTACATACGTATATGTATATGAAAATATTACATATATACATATGTAATAGAGGTGGTTTTCTTGATGATCAGTCATAAGATTTATCCCTCAATCCCTAACAACCCTAATAAAACTGACCCATCCGCTACAAATTCTCACTTCCGCCAAACTGGCCATCAATTGCCATAGGAAAAAACAGAAATCCTATGCTATGAAAAAAACTACTACAAACTAGAACTCAAGGAAATTATACATATTCAAAGGAATAAAGACCGACGTTGACAACTTAAATAAAACATACTCAAACTTCTTACATAAAATACCGCCGAAAATATCCGTTACAACCGACCCTTCACAAAAGTAATCTCATAATCATTTTATTGTACATAACTCCTACCACGCCACAGCAAATCTACCAACGAACCAGGTACCTATGTCGTCAACCCGAAGGAATTCTAAGCCAATAGTCAGTAGGTATGTAGAAAGATCTCGATCTAACAGTACTGCATATATGACATCCAACTCTTTCCAAATTTCTAATAACGTGCTACTTGTGAACAAAACTGAACTTTATACTACTCATTGTAAGTAACTTAAATAATATTTCTAATTTAAGAACCATATCCGTTCAATATGTCTTACGTAACCATAGATGAAATCCTAATGTCATGATGTAATTTCCCTAGGCATAGAGAATGGTAATAAACTTTATCGAAAATTTGGCAAATCCTCAAGAATGACTGATCCTCAAGAAAACCACCTCTATTATATATTTATGTATATATATCATTCCAGACAACTCTCCTTTGGATTGAGACTAAAATTCCGTTCTTGCGTCAAAAAATCAAACTTTCCAAATGAAAGGATGAGTTCGTTGGCCAGCACTTTTAGAGCACAGTAAACTGGTCTAATATCAAAAAATGTGCTAAAAAAATTCACTAGAACTGCTATAACAACGGCTAAAGTTGGTTAGTGTTTTTATTTTTTAGCATAATATTGCACAAATAAAGTTTATTTACTATAAAATAGAACATGGAAAAAATTTTGTGCCAAAATTGTGCAGAAAAATGTACATGAATGTCATTAAAATTTGCTAAAAAATCGATGAAAACTGCAAAAAAGTTAAAAATCCAGAATCTCTTGTTGAATGTCAGATGATTAATTAAAATACTTTTTTTGCCATAAAATTAATATTTAACAATTTCGTAGCACTCAAAAAGTTCAAATTTCAAAACAATTTCGTATTATACGATACGATAATTTACGAAAATTCGCTCATACGGTCATGCTGCATGATTGGAACTTTTTATATTCTTAAGTGCATAGCGTTTAAAACGTAAAATTTCGAATCGTTGATTAAATTGGTAGTGGCAGGAGCTGACAAAATAATTTGTAGTATGTATGTGTAATATCAATACTGAAGAAATTTTGAGTTTTATTCAGTTGCTCGTTTTTGGTTTTTAAACATAGCCTATAATGACAACAAATAAATTTGGCCCTATTCTTGTGGGGCGCTACAGGCCTCAGCCTATTGCCCTACAAAAATGTTTCATTACGTATATTATTAATTTATTTAATAATGACATGTGTTAATTGTACAAATTAAATCTCTATTAAATAAATAAAAAACTGTATGCCAACCATACTAAACATTAATTAGAGGTGGTATTGCAAGCCCAGCCGAAGTCATCCAATTTACCATCAAATCATTTTTTTCTCTGTTAAAATTTCATGATTGTTACAATCATTTATAAAGTAATATATCAGCAGGTAATATTTTGACGTGGGTCATGAAATAGAGTGAAATGATACGAAGTAAGTACCTACACAAAAATAACCAGTTAATTGTTCCTATTTTGGTATTTTATATTTTTCTTTTCGTACATTTTTATTAGAAATCAATTATTCTCAGTTTTAAAAACTTATTAGAATTACAATAATAAATATATTAGAAATAAGACAACCGCAGATTAAGTCCATTATAGTGCATTATTGCTGATTCTATTCTCCATTTGTGGTTATTCAAATCATTCATTTTTCTAGAGCTTAATTACTATTACGTGACTTTTTAGGGTTATTGATGGATATATAATTAATAAGTATGTTTAAGGATGTTCAATCAATGAATGATTCCATTAATTTACCTTATCCTTATTATATTGCTACCTTATAACCCCATCAAATATGTGGATGTCATAATAGTAAAATTATAAGATGAGATTTGTATGGGATTGCATTCAGTTGCCATTGATATTTAAAAAATGTATTGCATGAGAATTTGGTACGTTCGCTAATTTATGGTAGATATTTGAGATATGACTTTATAACTACCTTATCAAGAAATGTAACAGAAAAACCGTCGCAACAAAATAACGTTGAAATATGGAATTCTCCTGTATAAAAATTAAATTTTATATACTTTAATATAGGTACCTACTACTATTTCATCAAAAATTTACCATTAAATTTGAATCTGATAGCAAAACACGAACTGCAAAGTTTGCCCCGGGTCGACAAAGTTGAGGGAGTACAGAAGGCGGGAAATCTCTAAAAGCCGATTAACCCGTTACTGCTCATGTACCCAACAATGTACATACAACCTGGTTTACCCGTGCATTGCACAAGATGATTTTAATATATATATATATATATGTATTTGGGATTGTTGTTGACCGTGATGTTATAACTATCCGAGGATGTTTAGGGTCGGTCAATTCTTAACTCTCTTATTTTAACTCTTCTTATTTTGCCAACGTTTCGAGAATATATTTTCTCATCATCAGGGCCTATCGATAAAATACATGGTTTCACTCAAAACTCGGGTATATATAAATTTAGAATTTGAAATTTCGCTGAGTTGCTATGTTGCAGTAGGGTGTTATATAATGTACTTACAATTTTAAGAGTAAGGTTAGTAGATCATCTCAAGATGGAAACTTTAGTGGTTAAAAACGTACAAGTAGCACACATAGGTATCGTCACCGAGAAAAATCTTACCAGACTAGTTTAGGCGCTTACATACTAAGCCTACCCGGAATGTTAGAAGGCAATTAAAATTTTAAGTACATTATATAACATCCTATGGCAACATAGTAACTAAGCGAAATTTCTAATTCTAAGTTTATAGGTCTATAACCGATATTTGAGTGAAACCATGTCTTTTATCAACAGGCCCTGATGATGAGAAAATATGTTCTCGAAACGTTGGCGAAATAAGAAGAGTTTTCATTGACCGACCCTCAACATCCTCAGATAGTTATATATATAAAGCCAATAGTTGTGGTAATAATGAAATATTCATCGCGAAGATTTCAACAAATAATCGTGTATAGCGTGATATGTGTTGACAATTCTATAGGTGTCACATAAATTGTCATTGTAAGTTTTTTATAAAATATAGTCAGGTATAAATGTGTAAGCATCTGGAACTTGTAGAAGTTCAATTTTTATGAAATGATTTCTCAAATCATCACATTCTTTGCTGTTTAACCCACAGCTCCCGAAGAAAATGTGATGAATTACGAATCCTCAATGAGATTTCATTTAATTTGCATTATGTACTTACTTAAAAGTATAGAAACGTTTATATAAAAGGTATATTATATTTTCATCGATTATAGCCTGTCAGATTTAATCCTGATCGGTGTCATAAAATGTACGGTTTTCAAAGGATTAAGACTGTACCGTGTATGGTGCTTATATAGGGTGAAATGATAGCTCGCATAGAGAACTTTTGAAATTTTACGGTGACAAACTAGACATTTAATTATTGATCAGTGTTATTAAACCTTGACCATTTCCTGTCCTACGAACCCTCCACTCAGGACATAATTGCTAGGTATTCCTGCTATCAACACGAGAAATCAGGTCCTGGAGTACCTAATAGGACATTTCGTGAAAATAGTATCAATCTAACGACTGTGGAAGATTTTGTTTACCGATTCAAGCTGATTAGCTACAATCGTTCCGACGCTCTGCCTCCAAAATTCACGTTACAATTCTTAGGGCACCGCACAAACAAAATTCATCCGAAATCACTCAAAATCTTGTAAGTATCACTGAAAATCTTGGTTGGGGACAATTCTCAGGGTAGGTACCGCACTAACCAAATTCCTCCAAAATCACTCCAAATCTTCGTTGGGGACAATTTTCTGGATAGGTACCGCAATAACGCAATTCCTCAAAAATCACTCAAAATCTTGTATCACTGAAAATCTTGGTTGGGGACAATTCTCAGGGTACCGTACTAACAAAATTCCTCAAAAATCACTGAAAATCTTGGTTGGGGACAATTCTCAGGGTAGGTACCGCACTAACGAAATTCCTCCAAAATCACTCTAAATCTTGTATCACAGAAAATCTTGGTTGGGGACAATTCTCAGGGTAGGTACCGCACTAACGAAATTCCTCCAAAATCACTGAAAATCTTGGTTGGGGACAATTCTCAGGGTAGGTACCGCACTAACGAAATTCCTCCAAAATCACTCAAAATCTTGTATCACTGAAAATCTTGGTTGGGGACAATTCTCAGGGTACCGTACTAACAAAATTCCTCCAAAATCACTAAAAATCTTGGTTGGGGACGATTCTCAGGGTAGGTACCAAAATCACTGAAATCTTAATTCGTTTCGTACATACGATGACTAGATTCTGACAAGACCGCGCACCGGCGGGTGATGGGTAATTCTCTTTCAGTCTGAAGGAAATTCCATTTAGATCGCATTCCACGTCGCACGATCGGTTACAAAATTAGATTCGAGCCCCCCTACCTATTTTTGAACTTCGCAAATTTTGCCAGTATTTTGACGGAACAAAATTTCAAAGTATACAATTTCAGGAATAGATAAATTTTCGAGATATTTTCGATACAATTGACCGACAGTATCAGCTGATCGCCTTATAAACATCATATAACCCATTGCACTCCTTTATTCAAGAATCGGTTCCCGTCCAAATTTCATCGGGCGGCGATTTTTGAAACAGGTACCGCGATTTGATTAAAATTCCTAATCAATACTTATAAATTGGATTTCTGGCAATTAAGTATCGAGAGATAAATAACTAAAATGTTGGTAACAGTAAATAGTTCAAACAGAACTAATTTATCAAAACGGCAATTAGTAAATTAAAATGATTATTACGTGTTTCAGGTCATTAATGTCTATAATATAGAGAGTGATAAGTTGTATATATGTATATATATTTATAAATCTATTTTTGTTAGCTGTCACCCATTTTTTATGCTGTGTTGTGTGGGTTTTGTGTAATTATTGTTTAAGTCTAAAATTTTTTTAAATATGAAAAAATAGCACTTACTTAAATTTTATCTTGGTAAGATCTCGTGTAGTTGAGATTTTGAGGTAGTTACAAGACGGCGGTGCGAGGAGTCAAAACCAAATTCGGGCACAACACTTGACACGGTCTTTTTGACAACGCGAAAAAATTTGACGATGAGAAATTTGAAAGAGAGTGTGACAGTACGAAAATTCGAATTGACAGTACAAAAATGACAAAATTTGAAAGGGGGTGGACAAAAATGGGGGGGAGGAGAGGCAAAAAACTGTTCGTGTAAAGTAATGCGTGTGCAATGGACAACAAGGGGGCCAGGATGGATACTAACTGAGCTGAGAGAGCGGTACGCGCGGACCCCTTCTCTTGGAAACGCGATCGCCGGTGAGCGGGCAGGCGCGGGCCGCCTCCCCCCACCCACGCGCCGCCCCCACCAGGCGGCTTTTTTGTTCCTCCCCCCTGCCGCTCACACGGTCTTCTCCTACGGCGTTTCCCCTCTCACACGGTCTTTCCCTCCCCATGGCCGAGAGAGCCACCCCCGCCGCGGCGCCCCATCGCGTTTTTCCCTCCTTCCCCCTTCGTCGTCGACGTCTTTAATGAACGCGCTCATTAGAATCGAAGGAAAAAGAGGACGACGAGGGAGTGGGGGTGGAGGCGGGGGCCGTGTGTGCGTCTCTTCCCTACTCCCCATTCGCGAGGCTCCCACTTCCTTCCTCCACAGAACCATCCCTTAATATTCGGCAAGACCGTGTGATCCCTCCTCCGAACCCCTTTTCCTTAGACCAGATTCCTCCTTCCTTAGCATAATCGTAGGCTTTTGGATCAATAGCCCCGAGATAGGTGGACCTGGCCGGCCTCAGATGCTCGCTTGCCGGCCACAAGTCGCCCACCTTCCACTTGCCGCCCCCCAACTTCGTCTTAACCCTTCCAGCCTCCCCTGCGTCTTATCTGCTGCCCCCTGCCGCCCCCCAACTGCCCCCGAGACATATTCTAATTTCCTCCCCCAGACGTTCACTCACAGGCCCAATCACAAATTCATCACCAGTCCTATTTAATAAGAGGGAGAGAGAGAGAGAGAGAGAGAGAGAGAGGAAATTGTTATCAACAATTTTTCTTTTAAAATTTTCTTAAATGTTGCAATAGAATTATCACAATTATACAAATTAGGAAATTCATTACATATTCTAATGGCTCTCACTTCAAATGATATTCTCGAGACTTGCGACTCTAGCGCATCCTTACATCGAGGCAAGCGAAATCGAAGTTATTTCACCTTGTTGTCATGGTGACGAGTAAACATATGCGAAAATGCCCCATTTGTAGTCACAGCTGGACAACAGCATAACATAGTCTCACCTAGTTCCGAGTCAATATTTTCATTATTTGTAATATGCAAGGTGATAAATTGTACGCAAATTACATCAAGTTATTATCAGGTATTGACGAATGCAAGATTCAATCGGTGGGGTAGAGATCCATATGAAATATGTGTTGGGGAGTTCACATACAAGTGTTCTAGATGATCCAGACATCAGCCGCAAAAATGGTGTGGATTACCTATCTAGTTTTAGAACTGTTCTTTGAATCAATTGAAACTAAAAATCTTTAGAGTACTGTGAAAGTGGTCTTGTGAAAGGATGTGTTATGAGAGCTCTGTTAGGCGGGAATAGTAAGTTGTATCACATGTGGAAAGGTAAGTACCTACCTTGAGGTATACCTAAGACATAGGTACTTTCCGGATATTATTACTTGTTCATGTAGGTACTTCATTGACCAAAACGAAAGTAGGTACCTACCTAATTACCTTTTTTGTCCATACAATTTGCGTAACTGCAAAACTCGCGCAATAACTGCACTGCCAATGCCGTCTTTATGAAATCTTACCTTCAGAGGAATGCATTTCAAGGTTTTTTCCTTGCAGCTGGTTTTTAATTCATGTTGCATATTCCCTGATGCGATATTTGACAAACTTGCTAATCAGCGGTTGTATTCGTCGGCAAAGCAACGACCCACCTACTGTGTTTAGGCACTTTAAACCAACAGCAAATCTGGTAGGACGTACGTACCTACCTAAGTAGTTTCGTTTCTTGGTGTAGCAACAACCTGCCTTGTTTATTTTGACGAACTATCAAATCTCTCCTTTTATTCATTCAATATAACAAGTAAAGCTTCCTCAGTTAAGCATAGTTCTACGAACTTATAATAAAACGGTGATGAAGCTACCTGAGCAATGGCTAGGTACCTACACAGCAGTACAGACACCTGAGGAATTTTCAATAATCTTTTCTTTACTATTTTTCAGGTTAATTATTCTCAAAGCCTAAACGAATGAAGTTCTTTAGTTTTCTGACACTGATTAACTACTATAGTTAGTCCAAATAAAAACTCGTTCACGTTAGATTGGTATTGTTGACAGCAATCTACAATCAATTATTGCGCTGGCAGGCATGATTATTATAACATTTAGTCGAATTGAAACTTTGTGTTGCTACAATATTATACTTTTTCAAAACAAAGCTGTTAAAAATGGCCTTATAACCACGAATTATGTTGACGTGAGACGGCAAACATCGTGTGAGAAATAGGTTGGTTGAGTAGCGATTCAATGACGTAGGGTGGTATCATGGCCGACTTTGGCTGAAACGCGAACCTACTTCAGGCGTGACGTCACGAGAAAATGGACCATAGTACAGTTTTCTGTGTTGCGGACACATCAGTGTGCTTATTGCATTTCTAGTGGATTTCTGATGGACACCCTTTAACAATTTAAATTTTGTTCTCAAATATTGAGGTTCATTTCATTTCAGAAATTTAAATAACAATGTCCCTATCCTATATTCTCTCCATTATCGAATTTTTAGCCAGCCTAACTTTTTATAAAATGGAGTTAGGTACATGTTCCCATTTTGGAACTGAAAAAAATGAATCGAATGCAAGCATTTTGAACTTTTTGAAGACTATCGCATTTCCCGGAGATCAAATTACAGTAAGATACTGAAGCATAATCCACGTTCCGTAAACCGGGGTGAAGACGATATATTGGGGGGAAGGCGATCATATTGATTTTGCCCACTAATTACATGGGTGATCACTGATGGCTCCATGGAACGTGCAGTCCATATCCCTATTGTCTATCAACACGATGATGAAGTTTTTAGCGCGTTTTTTAACCTTATTAGTGCCTTATCAGCCAATTTTTGTCACGTTTTCGTGGCAAAATTATTCATAACCGAAAAACCTCTGTGGGTGATAGTTTAAGAGTTCAACTTCTGCAATTGTTTTTAAATATTTTCGTTCTTTGAACGTAAGAGAAGAGAAAACCGTTGCTAACATAATTTTTGGAGTAACTGTGTTGTCTATGCAGTACCACATGAGTGTTTTTTCATTTTACAGGGGTGAAGGCGATCATGCCTCGAAAATGCATTTAAAATTCCTAGATGATGTTCTAGTTAACTCAAAGCATGGTAATATATTCTATATTACCATAGAGTATTATTTCTATTCATAGCCTCAGGGCCAAGCCCATAGATTACGGTATACCTACCAATTTTTTTTGTTTTTAAACACTCCTGTTTTTCCTTCTCTTAACTTATTCTAGTTTGCTGAGTTTGATTATCTCTGAAAATGTTTTGCTAATAATACCACTTATGTTTAAAGTCTTCCTAGCTAATGGATGTATTCATAGCTTGTAATAACTCGAAAAGACTGATAATGTTGACTAATAAGTGAAGTTCTAGTTTTAACCATTGAAGTTCCTGTATTCAATGGTACCTACTTACCAATTTCTATTCCTACCTATGATTACTAGTTATTATCTTTACATGAAATGTTTTAAATAATGAGATATTAAAGTTTAAATTAATGAAATCTATTCTCAACCATTCTGAAACTGATGTCTCGTGACGTTGAGTCATGTTCATTTATCCTCCAACTAAATAATCTGCTTTAATCCTCCAAACCAATTTTCCTGCCCTTGGATGTTTATTAAATATTTTTTAAAAAGTTTAATTCTGATTTCTTTCTAGAAACTTTCTAGAAAGGTGAAGGCGATTTCAAGTGTAAAAACATGAGTGATCGCCTTCACCCCTACCCATGGGGTGAAGCCGATCAGTGTTTAAATAAATTTAAAAAATGGTAAATAACATGATGAATTTAATGCAATTATGTCATTGCAATTGTGGAATGTGAAGGAATATAAGAAGGTTATAAGAATGTACATATAACAGGCAGTACCGTATGCCCCAAACCAATGAGCCAGGTAAAGATGAGCCTCTTGTTGGCAGAACGCGAATAATTTCCCGCGTTTTTCAGATAGGCATGGAATTGAAGATCAGATCAATCAAATATCGAGGGCTTCTAGAAGTGAGGGTCAGATTAATTCCGGGGTTGACAACATTCTGTAGTACATTCTGTAGGTGTTGGGGCAGCCAGTACAGCAACATTTTGAAATTATTCTACTAATATTCAAGTTATGTTCCAGGAATATTTAGAGTAAAGTAACTTTACACTGGCAATACTGGGTATTCGCAAAAAGCTGGTCATGAAGACATCGAACAATGAGCAATAAATATAATCTTTCGTGTTTTTAATAAGTATTGAAAGATCAGTTCTAAGCACTAGTTTACTGGAAACCCTGAAGAGTTCTTCTTTACTTCCTCCTTTCAAAACTTCACTAAGGTTTAAGGCAAGGATTCTATTAAGTAGAATCAGATTACGATAAAAATGCAAAGCAAAGCAATCTCAAAAGAAAAATTATCCCAGTTTGACGATGGAGGTCATCCTATGAGGGTAGAAGAAATTTTTTAATCCCAGGCCGGAAGTACTATAAAAATACGAAGTTTCAATAATATTTACAACGATAAAAGTCCAGTCATGCAGCATGACCCCATGAGCGAATTTTTGAAGAAATCTTCGACATTTCAGTCGCTATTGATCGTGTAGAGAAATTTTGATAGACAAACATGGAATCAAATTATTAAAAATAATCAGGAGGTACTCATACTTTATTATTAAACTAATCTTGTAGATTTAAAGACAAATTTAGGTAAATATTCTTAGATTTCGATGTCCAATGTGGTCAGTATTGAAGGCAGTTGAAATCTTAACAGTATCCTATCATAACATCATCAAATCTTGACATAAAATAAAATAAGCCACAGTCGGTATTAAAGCTACATCAAGTTCTAAAATAGTTGCGCGTAAAACATTAAAGAGAGCGACCGAGAGAATCGGAGGACGGAATATTTCACAGAGTAAACTCATCAGTTGTGATTACATTTTTTTTTTTAATTTAACAAGTACCTACTACCTACGTTTTAAACAGCATGGTTCTAGGATTGGTTTTACAGGGATACTTCCATAAGAGTAGTTCAATATGAATTTGGACAATGTTTCATGCAAATATTACCGATTTTTACAACTAGCGAACAGCATTATTTCGATTTTTGACTGATTTTTCAACTTTGAAATTTTTGAAAACTTGAAACATATTCTTATAGAACAATTTACGCTGATTCCGAATGTACCACATGTTAGTATGCTGAAAAAAATATTTCGCACAACAAATCGCAAAAAACAGGCTATTTTGAAATTTTTGACTACATTTTTGAAAATTTCAACCCGAAGATGTAATCCGATCATGCTGGCCAACGAACTTGAACTTTCGTTTTGTGTCCTTAACATTTTAAAATTTGTTTGAAGTTTCTAGCACAATTCTACGGACAGTTATCGTCTGGAATGGCACATACATACATACATATATACATACATACATACATACATACATACATACATACATAAAAAAATGCGTTAAACTTCAGAATAGGATTCAGAATAGCCTGGAGGTTCCTTGGTCAACACTGATTGCAAAAATACATATTACCCAGATCAACTCTCAAATTTAAGCCTAGTTTTTGGAAAATTTCAAATTCGATGCCCACGGTAATAGCTGTAGCTGCCATGGTAATTTCATCAGTGTTTTCAACAACAGATAATTATACTAGGAGGTAGGTATTAGCGTAAAAACGGTTTTAATCCAACAATTTTTTAATTTAAACTCTCATTTAAAAAATAGAAAAACGATCCAAACTTGAAAACAAGATCGTACATATATGTAGGTAACATTCGTAAAATAATCAATTACACCTAATTAGTCTTTTAGTTTTTATTTATAACCTTAGTCTTTTGGCGTAGGATCACATAGGGGTTCATATTAGGAAAACCTGAATAACAAACCAACAAAATTAAAAAAGTAATTAACTAAAGAGCGCCCAAGTGGCATTGCACTTTACCAGGCAAATCAGACAAAATGTTGCAAAGTGTTGATGAGATGGTAAGTTCAGTATATATAGGAAGGTATATAGATACCAATATAAATAATTTTTTCGAATGAATAAGCTTACCTAGTCAACTAAAACTATTTTTACAATGTAGAACGGTACCTAGGTACGTGCTGTTTAATAGCTGACTATGTAAATAAGGTAGGCATGTTCAACGAAGTAAGTAGGTATTAACGTACTTTTATGAAGGCTGGAATTGAAATTATAAATTCACCAAATTTATCGACATGTTGTGTCAATGGAAAAAGATGGTGACTACGGAAAAATCTCCTTTAAAGTAAATCTAACTAGTAATAAGGTATGGTCCACCATCGTTGGACAGGAACCCACAACACCGAAACTAAATTATCAGTCTACCTATGCTTAAATTGTGCAATTATGTACTAGATTTAAAAGAAGTAGGTAGGTGCATTTATGACATCACCCAGGGAGACTCTGAAGCAAAAATATTGACTGGGAAACCTGAGAGTAGAACCAAAATTATACTCGTAGAATAAAGCTTGAAAGGCAAACAACAAGGGGATTTTGAAAGATATTTCTCATTAATTTAATCATTATTTGAAAACATATTCAAATAACACTAAATAAAAGTAATAAAGTATTATAATAAATATATAAAATTAAGAAGCAATAGTAAGTAAACTAATACTCATAACATTCAGTACCTAGTAAAAAAAAAGGTTGGTACTTCAAAAACCAACGTGACTTGAAAATTCGAAAAAAATGAAAAATTCCGAGTCTACCTAAAGGTGGCGGAAGCCGTAGTTTCACTTTCAGGAGAAAAAAAATTGTTGGTCTCGAAAACCAAAATTTCCACTTGCATTTTACGTTATAGACCATTCTGAATAACTTTGGTTCCGTGTCTATCTTGTGTCCGCAAATCCTTGTAACAACCTTATTTTCCACAGTTTTCATCCAATTTGGATGAAATTTTAAGGGATTATGTGGGCGTAGACAGGGTGTATGTAGGTGGTCCCCCTATCAGTTTCACCATTCTTGACTCAATACTTCACTTTGCGCATGCGCAAATGTAAATTCTACCAAGCACCATTTTCTCACGCCCTAGTCGTTTGATCTCGCTCAAATTTGGATCATAGTTGGGAGACAACGATTTGATCATCCCATATAAATTTCAACATTATGGTATCATTAATAGCTACTGCGCATGCGCCAATGCAAAATCCTTGTAACCACCCTAATTTCCACAGTTTTCATCATCTTATTTTGATGAAATTGTCTGGCAGTGCGCGGTGCGGGTTAGGTTGTAGATGGTCCCACATCAGTTTCATTGTTGCCAAACCATTTTTCCCCAGTTTTCTACTTTTGGCCCTCCTATCCCTTTCATTCAAGTCACATAAAAGCTTTATATCCTTTTTCGGTTGCTGGTACCTTGAATGTTCTTTCAGCTAATCTTCCTCCCTCAGTTCGGGTTCATTTCTTCGCCTCTCTCTTCTCTCGCGTTCTGCATCTCTCTCTCTCTCTCTCTCTCTCTCTCTCTCTCTCTCTCTCTCTCTCTCTCTCTCTCTCTCTCTCTCTCTCTCTCTCTCTCTCTCTCTCTCTCTCTCTCTCTCTCTCTCTCTTTTTTTTTTAAGTATCTACCTCTTCACGCCAAATACCTGACTTTCTTCTACCACAAGCCATGTTTTTCCAGTGGAAACAATGTCGAATTTTATAGAAAACTACCAACAAGCAAATTGTCACATGTGGAAAGAACCCTCCCATCTGATGGCGAATTAGTATTAAAATGCTTCCCCAAGTTGATGGTCATGCAAAATGTTTTGTTTTACATTTTCCCCCCAAACATATGCACTTGATGGTGTGGATAAAAACACTGAAAGGTATAATTATTGCTGGAAAGTTTGAAAATGCAGTGGAATTATATTACCATGCAGCTAATGCAATTACCGTGGATTTTAATAAACCCATGGTAATAGCTCAATTTCAGACATGGTAATTGAAAATCGTTGTTTGAGATCGATTTTCAACCCAATAAATAACTTCAGTATCAAAAACTTAGACGTATTTTGAAAGAGGAGAACGAAAGGAAGAGGATGGAGGAAAAAAAAATATGCTAAAAATGTTCCCTAGTCATCAATTTCACACACATGGTAATAGCAAATGAAAAGGTACGCTCCTGACTACACTCCTTTCGACGTGGCGGTCCACCAGCAACAGCGTTGGGTGAGGGGAAAGGGTCCTATCCCCACCCTAACAGATCCCAAGCTTCCCAACAGAATGAGATTCAAACCAATATTTCGGTTGGTTGGGGTCAGAATTGGAGTTTTCAGTTCCAACCATGGTAATATCACAAAACATTGGGACACTTTTTGGCGATATATTGAAGGGATCGAAAAGTTGATTAGCACATTCTTTCAATCAATTTCATGATGCTCTACAACCCAACTTTGGAAAACGAAGACCTTTTTGCCACACATGAATCAATATTGTGGGTAAAAGTAACATTGTAGAGCAAAAAATTAATTTGGGACACCCACGGTAATTGCATTTTTGGCCTTTTATGCGCAGAAATATTTGTATAGATGTGCAGGTATGGCACTTGAATTACTTTTTTCCAACACACTGGCCTGCAAGGAATCCCTGGGAAAAAAAATTTTCTGGGAAAAAGTTACTGTACGTGAGCAAGGCTTGTGGGACTCAATAGTTGCCCCTAGTTTGAGAACGACCCATAAAATCTTTTCAAAAATTCACATTCTACAAATTTTGAGGCGAGAGCAATAGCTTATTTTCTTCAAAAATTCGCTAAAAGAACAGCCTTAAAGGTAGGCACGAGATACGAAACGTCCCACGTTGGTTTGGTTTCCAAGGTGTAAGCCACTCGCTTGACAACACGTGAAACCTGACCAAGTAGTTTACAAGTTGTTTCAACAAAATGTTACTCATTAGAAGGGAAATGCGCGCAGAAGGAAGGGCAGGTAAAAAGGGTCTAGCCAGAGACCGTCAGAGGGTTTGAGATACAATCCTGCAGGAGGAGGAGTCAACTGCGCAGTACGCTGGCGCGATTCCCTTGAATTCCGGTGTTTGTGTTGCACCAATTTTCGATTTCCGAGGTCTTCAAGATGTCCCAAAGCGGGACACCTTCTTGGGACACCCCAAACCTTACACTGGTCAGTCTGAAGTATCTTTGGAATTTCTCTTCATAGTCTAGCAGATATTTTTTGACTAAAACGCTGAACATTCCTTAATTTCTACGATTTGAGAATACATCACTCACACGTTTCCTTACTTTGGCATATTTTGTTAATATGGACTCTTCTTCTTCGTCACCATCTATCATTTCTTTTATTATCAATGCAGCCATTACATTTCTCTTTCTCATCATACGAACTAAATCACTCGCGACGAAGTTGTGGAAACCCATTTAAAAAACGGAAGTTAGTGAAAAACGTTGTCTATTTCCACGAAAAATAAAGAGGTACTTGAAAAATTCGAAATTATCAAAAAAGACAGATCTGGTAAATGTTTAAATGAGGATATACCTCAATATATTTCACCACTAATAGGTCCATTTTTATAAATCTTGGAATTATCCCTTCACAATGTTGAAACCATATTTAGTTATTTCCCCCTTTCACTTCATCTAATTAGCAGCTATAATCCCCGTCACCTTGTTTGCACTTCATTGGTTGTAGCTCCTGCCCCCTTTCCTTTCTCTTGACCAATGGGATTCAATCTCCCTTCACCTATTACTATAAAAGCTGTGTCCTTTCTAATGTATCTTCAGTTATTGTTTGTTACTGATGATGGCCTAACCGTCGAAATCGATTTAACATTGTAACTCTTTATTTTTCGTGGAAATAGACAACGTTTTTCACTAACTTACGTTTTATGTCATCATGTTCTCCATTTCAGCAGTAGGTAAATGTTTTGACACACACAAACACGTGCTACCTTCAACACAATTGAACGCCAACTGAACAGATAAACATGCCGCTAGGAAAACACTTTTACGCAGCGTTATATACTTCACGCTCCTGCCGACGTTTTTCATGCAAATTCGGTTCCTGCTGCTCAAAAAACCTGTCGCAAGGAAAACAAACCTTTAGCAAGATAAAAGTAGGTTGTTGTGCTGAAAACTCCGTGTTTTGTGGGTTATGGAAGGGGAAAAAGTGCGAGGGGGGGCATCGTGACGTCAATTGGGTCGGATGTGAAGGGGCTAGCTGAAGGAGCATGTGGTAGGAGCTAGGATGGCGAAAACGCTTTAATACTGATTAACTTTACGCACTACTAGTTCATTATGGTTACTTAGCAATATTAGTTTATAACAGCGTAATAAATCAGCTTTTCTTGACACTACAGAGGCTTTGGGATCATGAGATGTTGTGATAAAATGAGAGCATTCCAAAAACGCTGCAAATTATTACACAAAGGTTTATTATTTATGTATTAGACAGCCCTTCTACGTAGATCTCTGGTCCATAATTATTAAACGCCGCTTATAGTATACTTAGTATCGGAACTCGGAGCTTCGGACCTCACAAATGGGTTCAATCCATTACAGCAGCGGAACCTCACAATTTTACGCTTTTTAATATAGTTGATAAACAAAACAATTTATTACCAAGTCATCTTTCCAACACATAAAAGTGTTACCTATACTGTATATTGATATCATTTAATTGGTCAAATTTCAAAAAATGTGCTGACAAAATCACTGAAAATGGCTAAGAATCTTTAAATTGATATTTTTTAGCATAACATTGGTCAAATAAAGTTTATCAACTATGAAATAGAACATTCAAAAATTTATGTACGAAATTATGCTAAAAACTTGAACTTCATTAAATTTTGTTTTAAAAAATCTATAAAATTGCAAAAAATAGCCTAAAATCCAAAATCTCTTTTTGAATAGAAGAGTATCATTTAGAATACTTTTTTTTCCCATAAAATTAATAGCTAACATTTTCTTTTCACTCATAAATCTCCATGTTCTATACAACTTGAAATATACACACAAAAAAAGACACTTTTTCACCTATTTTTGGCTCATAGCACCCATGAGAGTGGAGCGATCGAGCTGGCGAGAAGTTAGGACCAACTAGACCCCAAGTGGAGTCTATGTGCGAAAGAACAGATTTTTAAAGTCAATTCTAAGGCCTTTTATGGCCCGGACGGCGGACGGACATTTCAAATTTGGATTCTACGCACCTTGAAACGTAAAGTGACAAAGTTGGGGGGGGGGGGGGGGGGGGGGTATAAAAAATTTTTGCTATACGATCACATAGGCTTATTATTGGAAATAATAAACCAAAATGGCGAACTATTTTCCTGTTATCAAAACTAAGGGAGTTACACTTCCCTAGTAACACATTGGTTGTACGTGAAAATCAACACCGTGACGTGACGAAAACAAATGGAAACGCCCTGTTAATCATTATCTTTATATATAATTCCGAACGGTCTTTGAAATTGTGAAGTACTTCGCGGTCCGATTTTAGTGTTAGACTGCTCATTCGAATCAGCACGGCCCCAAGTTTGTTGCAAAAGTGTCGCCGTTCGTCTCTATACCCGCCTTGATCGTGTTCTAGGCGGTCCTTATCAACGAGAGTTGTTTATTAGGCTGTGGCGGTAACAACAGTTGCCATCAATTCACGGTAAGTAAGAAACGCAGTGTAGTTACTAACATCTAGGAGAGTTATTTCTGAACGAAGAAATTGAAACTGAAGAACTTATAATTCCGAATCAGCACGGCCCCAAGTTTGTTGCAAAAGTGTCGGTAAGTAAGAAACGTAGTGATGGGGTCTTTTCTGATCAGCTGAGTGAGCTAAATTCTTTCCTATTCACTGTAGGAAGTTGAAATTTGATAGGGAGACTCTCTGGGACATTAAGAGGCGAGTGAAGTGATGGGGTCTTTTCTGATCAGCTGAGTGGCGAGAACCACCTCAACTTGTGGTATTTATTTTATTACATTACTTACATTATGATCGTTATTTCCTCTTTTTAGATCATTTATCAACATCGCCTTAGCTTTGCACCAGGTCACATAACGCCGCAAATAGGTAGGACTTAAGGCCCGGTCACACAGGACGCGTTATAACGCGACTTTAGGCGTTCCAGTAACGTCGCGTTACGACAATACGGTTGTATAACACAACATTGCATCAACCCCGTCACACACACGGCGGTAACCCTCAGCGATACTTTCAGTAACGCGACGTCAGCCAAGCGGGTTGTACAAAATTACAGAATATCGCGCGCTGAGGGCGTTCTCTTCCTCCTGCCACTGTCGTTCAATATAATACAATGAATATGAATGTGGAAACTGAGGCTCTTATTGAAGAAGTGCGGAAGTTTGTTCATTTGTTAGACACGTCACATGAGCTGTACAAGAATATAGTGAAAAAGATGGAGGCATGGGATATAATAGCTGGAAGACTGGGTATTACAAGTAAGTAAAAAAAACCTTTGTATTGCGTTTGTGTTTTCATTTCTTCTGTTCCACGATCTTCATGTGAGCGCAACTCCCGATATAGACGGTGGTATTCCCCAAGCTCTTCCCTCCTTTCATTGATTGGGTGCACCCAATACCGTCTATTCCTGCGATCTAATTGCGCTAGAAGAAGTAGAGCTTCTTCCTCATCAGAGTCATTGTCAGAAATCATTAATAGATTACAGACAAATTAGATAAATATATTAGAATAGACGCTGGGAACCGCGAACCCCTTGAGTAGCACAGACAAGACTGGGTCTCGCGCCCTGATAACGCTTAATAATAACGCGGTGTGTGTGACGTTGCTATATCGCCGAACGTCGGGGGGAACACGCGTTCCTATAACGTCGCGTTATAACGCGTCCTGTGTGACCGAGCCTTTAAATCGTTACTATAATGTGCTGGGTTCCTGTTACGATTAGGTACTACTGTTTTACGGACTAGATTAGGGCTTTCCAAGCCCAAACAGGCCTCTAGTTAAATGATAAAAGAGGAATCTGTCATAACAATCATTGTAGTTTCTAGGCAATTTGTTGACAGCCAACTTACATTATATTACACAGGAGGATAGTAAGCGTGATTCAAGCCTTTATACGACCTCGAATAATATTTTTGGTAACTTTTACAGAAAACTATGAGAATACCGAACGCCATGGACGAGGAACACAGTAAACTTCTAATTAAACGGGCTCCCCTTGCCATCGAGCCATGGAGCGAGAATTTCAGCGCAATAATTTTCATTCTTATCTCCATTTATTTTGATTTCCATATTTTTTAATATAAATAGAACACTATATTATTCAATTTTATTTAGAAATTTTATCCTTTTACATCAATGGCATCTGTGTTTCTTAATGGGTAGAGGCGATGCTAATTTTAATAATGAATGTATAATTTTGCAGATTATGACCTAAATGTATCATAACGAAACGCTTGCATACGAGTCTGCAACACATTGGGACATTTTATGTCTTTAGTTGAAGTGAAGTATGTGTTGCAGACTCGTATGCAAGCTTTAAGAGCCACTCAGCTGATCCGGACCCTGGGCATCGTCACGTAAATGTGCTAAAGAGACTACATACGAAATTACAGCTTCCTAGAGTGTAAAGCATAGAAATTACCTATTAAAATGCTTTAACCCCCGCTTCACATATCAAACCGTTCTCGCAATATTTGGATCACCTGCTATGAATCAAGTCGTCGAAACACCAACTCAATGAAATCATCAGAAATTAACAAGCGGTCACAATCATGTTCACAATATCAATTATTGAGAATGATCACCTGAGTGTACGAAGTACCGAAAGAAAAACGACGAAGTACCATTTCCCTAGAACGACTCGGTTGTAAGCGGAAATCATCAAAATATTTTCGTGAGCAATTTTCCGTGACGTTTTTTTAGTTTATGTGCCATAGCAAAGACATAAAATGTCAAAAAGACAGAATCATTCCATTAGTCAAAGCAATTTAAATTTTTTAAATACATACATATAGGCAGGTTAAGAATGACGAGGTTCAGAGCTACCCTTATCAACTTAGTATGCTACCAAGCTAACTTCTACCTGAATAATACACTGTAATTTGAAATGGAGTCTCTTTCGGGCTGCTGGGTTACAATGACATAGAAAGTATGCTCAGCCAGGGTGGTGGTATAGCCACTATGATCAGCTGATAAGGCTCTGCCTAATCATACCCTTGAACGTTCACATTTATCTATATACCTAATTACTTCCTCCTTTCAAAACTACATCAGGCTAATGCTCTTCTGATAGCCTTAATATTTTACTCTATACACCGCTAATTAAGAACATTCATGAATGTACCACATGGTGTACGTCCTCCCATGTTGCGTCAAATACAAGGTGGATTTCGTTGTGTTGTTGCGAAGCCGAAGTCTCCCTCATGAATGACGTGACTTTTTACGAAGGTATCGAAATACTTTGAGGCTCCTCCTGAACTTTACATGCAAAGGATCATCTCCTCACGCTGATCACACGGGTAGAAACTCCGCCAGAGCAAAGCTGATTGGGCAGGAGCCGACATTCCATCTCCAAAGAATATTAAATATCTCAGTAAGGATCCGGAGCAAGTCGCCCCCCCCCCCCAACCATCCCTGTTACCTCTTCTTCCACACCATCCAAGACTCCCACCTTCCTTATATACATCTGAGAAAAGTGTCATTCCTCACCATCTCCTATATAAAGGCAGGTTAAGAATGACTAAGCACTGAGCCTTGCCCTCCTTCTCATCAAATGAGTAAACTCGGAAGCAAACTTCTATCTGAATATTACACTGCAATTTAAAATGGAGCCACCTTGGGACTGCTGGGTTACAATTACAAGGTGCATAGCCACCATAATCAGCTGATTAGGCTCTGAGCATAATTTCTCCTTATTCTACCTACGAAGATGAAAATTCGAACGGCATTCTCTATCGGGGTAACCGGTTGTATTTCACACAACGGACTTTCCTGATAGTTCTAAATTATATGCTCGCGGATACTGGAAAACCATGAGAAGTTCTTCTTTACTTCCTCCTTTTTAAACGACATTAAGTAAAAGCTCTTCTGATAGCCTTCTTTTTTCCTGGACATTTTAATCTACACACTGCTAATTGAGGACACTCATATACATAATTACCACATGGTGTATGTACATGCTCCCATGTTGTATAAAATACGGGGGGGGTTGTTGTGTTCTTGGGAAGTCAAAGTCTCCCTCATGAATGACGTGACTTTTTAAGAAGGTATCCAAATACTTTGAGGCTCCTCCTGAACTTTACATGCAAAGGATCATCTCCTCACGCTGATCTCACGGGTAGAAACTCCGCCAGAGCAAAGCTGATTGGGCAGGAGCCGACATTCCATCTCCAAAGAACATTAAATATCTCAATAAGGATCCAGAGCAAGCATCTCTTCTTCCACACCAGCAAAGACTCCCACCTTCCTTATACACATAAGAGAAAAGCATCATTCCTCACCATCTCACATATTAAGGCAGGTTAAGAATGACAAAGTACTGAGCCTAGTCCGCCTTCTCATCAAATGAGTAAACTCTAAAGCAAACTTCTATCTGAATATTACACTGCGATTTGAAATGAAGCCACTTTGTAACTGCTGGGTTACAACGGCAATGTACATAGCCACCATGATCAGCTGATTAGGCTCTGAGCCTAATTTCTTCTTTATTCTACCTTCGAAGATGTCACTTTAAACGGCATTTTCTATTTGGGTGTCCTCATTCTAGCGCCCGTTGTATGTTAAACAACGGGTTTTTTCTACTAGTTCTAAGGTATTATTCTCTAGGATACTGGAAAACCATGAGGAGTTCTTCTTCACTTCCTCTTTTTTAAACTACATTAAGTAAAAGCTCTTCCGATAGCCTTCTATTTCCTGGATATTTTACTCTACACAATGCTAATTAAGGACAGTCATATACCACATGGTGTACCTGGGTGTACATGAGTACCACATGGTGTACATGCTCCCGTGTTGCATAAAATACGGGAGGGTTGTTGTGTTGTTGGGAAGCCGAAGTCTCCCTCATGAATGACGTGACTTTTTACGAAGGTATCGAAATACTTTGAGGCTCCTCCTGAACTTTACATGCAAAGGATCATCTCCTCACGCTGATCACACGGGTAGAAACTCCGCCAGAGCAAAGCTGATTGGGCAGGAGCCGACATTCCATCTCCAAAGAATATTAAATATCTCAGTAAGGATCCGGAGCAAGTCCCCTCCCCCCCCACACATCCCTATCACCTCCCCTACCACACCAGCCAAAACTCCCCACCTCCTTATATACATCTGAGAAAACCGTCATTCCTCACCATCTCCAATATAAAGGCTGGTTAAGAATGACAAAGCACTGAGCCTTGCCCTCCTTCTCATCAAATGAGTAAACTCGGAAGCAAACTTCTATCTGAATAATAGCCTGCAATTTGAAATTGAGCCTCTTTGAGACTGCTGGGTTACAATGACAAGGTACGCAGACACCATTATCAGCTGATTAGGCTCTGAGCGTAATTTCTTCCTTATTCTACCTTCGAAGATATGTCAATTTATACGGCATTTTCTATTTGGGTTTCCTCATTCTAGCACCCGTTGTATCTTAACATCGAGCTTTACTGCTAGTTCTAATGTATATGCTCGAACATACTGGAAAACCGCGAGGAGTTCTTTTTTACTTCCTCCTCTCAAAACTCCATCAAGCACATGCTCTTCTGATAGCCTTCTTTTTCCTAGATATTTTACTGTATACACCACTAATTGAGGACACTTATATAAGATATGTGCTCTAGAATACTGGAAAACCATGAGGAGTTCTTCTTTACTTCCTCCTTTTTAAACTACATTAAGTAAAAACTCTTCTGATAGCCTTCTATTTCCTGGATATTTTACTCTACACACTGCTAATTGAGGACACTCATATACACATGTACAACATGGTGTACATGCTCCCATGTTGCATAAAATACGGGGGGATGGAGGGGGGGTTGTTGTGTTGTTGGGAAGCCGAAGTCTCCCTCATGAATGACGTGACTTTTTAAGAAGGTATCGAAATACTTTGAGACTCTCCCTGAACTTTACATGCAAAGGATCATCTCCTCACGCTGATCACACGGGTAGAAACTCCGCCAGAGCAAAGCTGATTGGGCAGGAGCCGACATTCCATCTCCAAAGAATATTAAATATCTCAGTAAGGATCCGGAGCAAGTCCCACCTCCCCCTACCCCCTATTACCTCCCCTACCACACCACCCAAGACTCCCCACCTTCCTTATATACATCTGAGAAAAGCGTCATTCCTCACCATCTCCTAGTTCCATAATTAAATAAAGGGAAAGGGAGAGTGAGCGGATCGTCTTTTTTTTTAAGTCGAGCGAAGAACTTTTTTTTTCTTCCATTTTTTTCTAAACAAGAAAGAAAAAGGGGGTCTCGGCGCGAGGGAGGGTTATAAAATTTCAGTTTAAACCGTGAAACGTATCAACCACATGAAAAATTACGTTCCGGGTGAACTCTCCAAGGTGATTACTCAGTAACTGCAGTTATTCGTTTGGTCGTTTTTCAAAGAGTAATTGTGTATTTACGATCACATGTTGACAAGAAAAGTAAGAAAACTCCCTCAGTGAATGAACCAACCGTGACTGAATAATAACCAATGAAATTGCGCAACTCAAATTGGTAAGTTGGTAAAGTAGCTGTTTGTATTTGGGGACCCCGGTGGTTTCATTTTATTAGTATCTATCGAATTGTCGTGAAAAATTAAGCTATTGCACTGGCTCCAAAAATTTTAAAATAAAAATAAATGTTCGAACAGTTTCTGTATTGAAATCCGTTTTTAGGCATTCTTTTATTTATTTATTTATTCACGGCTAGAGCCAATTACAGAAAATTCACTAATATATTTCATGATACAGATTAATTTATTTGAAATAAGATATAATTTACGACAAAAGATTAACAAAACTACTTCAAAACCGTACTGAAACTCGTAAACGAGTTCCACCATCTGCTTTACAAGCAGATACCATGTTACATGGATATGTCTTTGATTGGGGATTTCATAACGGTCATCCTCGAGAGTTGTAAACAAATCCTTGAACTTTGGACTGTAGGCGACGAAATGTAGGACAAATAATTTATTTTATCATTCATGGAGGCACAAAAAGCGTATATAAATAATTAAAGTTCTTTCTCCAACACAGACGCAATGAGTTGTTGTTAACAGTCGACTGTTGCCAGGGGATGAAAATGTTTCCTATGGAGTGGAGAAAAATGATGCTATTGCTTTACGTTAAGAATATTGTAACCGGCTTATTAAAATTGTTTATAGTCCGTAAGGAGGGGGAAATTGGTAGCTTGAGATGTGAACATTTATCACATAAATCAAGCGCTTTCCAACGAGTGGCGAACGATTTCTGTGCGATGAAAACTGCGGAAGTTCCATTCCTCTAGCAACGGATGGGTTGTACGTGAACATCATTAGAAATTGTGACACAAATTTTGCGTCACGAACATTTTTGGTTGACCCCCAGAGCAAAGACATATCCATGTCAAAAATGTTCGAACATTTTCTGTATTGAAATCCGTTTTTAGGCATTATTTTATTTATTTATTTATTCACGGCTAGAGCCAATCACAGAAAATTCACTAATATATTTCATGATACAGGTTAAGTTATTTGAAATAAGATATAATTTACGACAAAAGATTAACAAAACTACTTCAAAACCGTACCGAAACTCGTAAACGAGTTCCACTATCTGCTTTACAAGCAGATACCATGTTACATGGATATGTCTTCGATTGGGGATTTCATAACGGTCGTCCTCGAGAGTTGTAAAGAAATCCTTTAACTTTGGACTGTAGGCGACGAAATGTAGGATAAAGAATTTATTTTATCATTCTTGGAGGCACAAAAAGCATACTATAAATTAAAGTTATTTCTCCAATACAGACGCAATGAGTTGTTGTTAACAGTCGACTGTTGTCAGGGGATGAAAATGTTTCCTATGGAGTGGAGTAAATGATGCTATTGCTTTACGTTAAGAATATTGTAACCGGCTTATTAAAATTGTTTATAGTCCAATTAACTTAGTTTAGGAATGTAGCCAGGTACGTAAGGAGGGGGAAATTGGTAGCTTGAGATGTGAACATTTATCACATAAATCAAGCGCTTTCCCACGAGTGGCGAACGATTTCTGTGCGATGAAAACTGCGGAAGTTCCATTCCCCTAGCAACGGCTGGGTTGTACGTGAAAAACACTGAAATTATGACATCAATTTTGCGTCACGGAAATTTTGGGTTGACCCCCCAGAGCAAAGACATATCCATGTCAAATAGTATGGTACATGAACTAGTATAAATCAGTCAGATGAATCAGAAGTCAGGATAGGCAGAGTTTAAGGCATCCAACTCCATCAGATAAGACTCAAGAAATGTTAAAGGCTGGTATCCAGGAAGGTAAATGCAACCCAGAATCAATCTGGAATCGGGAATAACAACAAATATGTGTCCTGCTGAACTTTGGGATGCCACTTGAGTGAACAAATCTTGGCGGACACAGCTATCATAACTCCCCCCCACACGTACTTCTTAGTATTATTGAGCCGCGAGCGATCAGATCGATAAACATTGTAATTGGAAAGACGAAGCTCAGTCGACTCAACAGAAGGTGCAAGCCATGTTTCAGCGAACATTAAGAAATCATAAGTGAGGTGAGGTGCCTGGTGACGAATAACTGACAACTTAGTGTTGAGCCCTCTTGCGTTTTGATATAATCCGGTTAGCTTGGTGGTTTCAGACTTCCCCTTCCCTCCAAGTTTTTTGACTGGTTAGCATCCGAGCGAGTGGTCACTATAGTTGGAATCCCTCACACATTCTGGAACGGATCCGAGATTTCAAATCTTTTTCATGTGTGTACGAATATACATATACCTAAATTTTTAAACATTTTATTTATATTTTACATATATACAATCGTAACTGAGGAGGATCACCCTTTTTGGGTACGTCGCTAGGTCCTAAAATTGAAAGGGGCAATGCTCGCATTGAACTGCGGACCCTATACAGGGTGTTACACCTAAGTGACTGACACCGGTCAGGAGTCAATTTTACAACTAATTTCCGACAAAAATTGACTCCTACACTTTTTTTAGAGGTTTCGTTTCCAAGTTATTTTACTATTAAAAGTTTTTTCGTGTTTTCGGCCTTACGTCCCAAAAACGGCTCTAACTCCCCAATTTTTAGAGTATTCTCAAATCTGAGGATACCGTTGGAAAGAACGTTAAATTTCCTATCTTCCTAATGGAAAACAAAAATTTTTCAAATAAGAAAAACGGGCGAAAAATGAACATAAAGATGAAAACTAGTCAAATTTTGAAAATCTCCACTTTTTTCAACCGCTCATAGATCCCTGTGAGTGTGTGTGAATGTTTGCCTGTAAGCCTAAAACTTGCGCCAAAATCACAGCTTTCCAACAATATAATAGATTTTTATTTTACTTTGTTAATTAGGGGTGAAAAGTATGTTTGTATGCCTAAAATGTGGTTTTTCTCTATTGATTCGAGGGTTTTCGTGAAAAATTACCCTCTAAGGAAATACTATTTTGGGGTCAGTATCTTGGTACTTTTTCACGCTGAATCGAATGGTAACACTCGCAGATCTCTCCCCTTCGTTACAACCGAGTTTTTCACTTTAATTAACAAGTTTTACCCTTAAAAAACATAAAATTGAGCATAAAACATGACTAAAAACTAGTTTGTTCAAGTGTAAAACTTGGTTGTGACGAAGTTGGAGAGATCTACGAGTGTTACCATTTGATTCTGGGTGAAAAATTACGTAGGAACCGACCCCAAACTTGTAATTTCTTAGATGGTAATTTTTCACAAAAACCCTCAAATTCATTGAAAAAACCACATTTTTAAACATACAAACATACTTTTCTCTACTGATTAACAAAGTAGAATAATAATCGATTATACCGTTGGTTATGTATTTTTGAGATGCAAGCTTGCGAGCATCCAGACCACCTAACTATAAACATCATTCTGATCTATTTGCCCAACTAATCTGTATTTTACTAAAAGGATAGATTTAGGATATTTTTTATTTTTGAGATGCGATCTTGCGAGCATCCGGACCACCAAACTATACTCGGAAGGATAGAGATCAGGGGGTTAGGGGAGGCCTAGGTCTCCGAGTTCGACCAACCCTCCAGAAGAGTGGTAGTGACCGTAGACGAATTTTCGTCATCCCTTAAATGGACTTGCCTATAATAATTATAAATAAATAAGTAGCTACGTATAAAATGATATACATGTTGTATAGGGGAGATTAATACACTGTCAAATGAATATAAAAACGCTGCAAATTATTACACAAAGGTTTATTATTTATGCATTAGACAGCCCTTCTACGTAGATCTCTGGTCCATAATAAATTATTAAACGCCGCTTATAGTATATTTAGTATCGGAACTCGGAGCTTCGGACCTCACAAATGGGTTCAATCCATTACAGCAGCGGCATCTCACAATTTTACGCTTTTTAATATAGTTGATAAACAAAACAATTTATTACCAAGTCATCTTTCCAACACATAAAAGTGTTACCTATACTGTATATTGATATCATCTAATTGGTCAAATTTCAAAAATTGTGCTGACAAAATCACTGAAAATGGCTAAGAATTGTTGAATTGATATTTTTTAGCATAAGATTGGTCAAATAAAGTTTATCAACTATGAAATAGAACATTCAAAAATTTATGTACGAAATTATGCTAAAAACTTGAACTTCATTAAATTTTGTTTTAAAAAATCTATAAAATTGCAAAAAATAGCCTAAAATCCAAAATCTCTTTTTGAATAGAAGAGTATCATTTAGAATACTTTTTTCCCGTAAAGATAATAGCTAACATTTTCTTTTCACTCATAAATCTCCAATTTCTATACAACTTGAAATATACAAAAAAAGACACTTTTTCACCTATTTTTGGCTCATAGCACCCATGAGAGTGGAGCGATCGAGCTGGCGAGAAGTTAGGACCAACTAGACCCCAAGTGGAGTCTATGTGCGAAAGAACAGATTTTTTAAGTCAATTCTAAGGCCTTTTTTGGCCCGGACGGCGGACGGTGGACGGCGGACGTCGGACGGACATTTCAAATTTGGACTCTTCGCAACTTGAAACGTGAAGTGACAAAGTTTGAGGGGGGGTTATAAAAATTTTTTGCTATACGATCACATAGGCTTATTATTGGAAATAATAAACCAAAATGAATCCGTCTACTTTGCATGCGGCGTGACTTATAACAATTTCGGCAAATCTAAGGATTACTGGCCGCATTGAATGTATCGATCGAGGTGTCCGGAGCATGTGCAAATGGGATTAAATCAGATGGAGGGAAGGGAACGGAGCCAAAACGGAGGGATTTCGCAAATTAATATTCGGGTCAATCTATCTAGTTTCCTATTCCAAGGAGCTGGCCGCAGTAAATTTCCATTAATTCCCAATAACGTAAGACAAGGAGAAGGAGGGGAGAGAAGTGGTTTTAGCCCAAGTGCGCAAAAGGGGGGCTCTGAAAGGGAAGGCAAAGGAATACATTAGGAAGGGGGCGGCGCGGACCATTCAAAAGAGATGTTTATACACCCTTACAATATTCAGTGCCGGGTTCCACAGGTCTGTGTAGGGCAAGTAACTATTTAGTCCTCTAGCATGACGAGGTTCTGAAAAGAATTTTTAAGGGGCTCGTCGCTCATAAAACAAGAGGTCGAAGAACTCGGGGCGACGTTTCTGCTGAAAATCTCAATGTAGATTCTGTAGTGACAGAGTGTGTAATGTAATATGTAGTGACATGTAATGTAACCCCCTCCACCCCTACTCCTTCAACCACTAATTTTCTCCATAATTTTTGAAATATCGAAGTTAAACTCGTTGTCGATGTCATACTTTCAATTTCCTACTGATGATAATGTAGATAACTCACAAGCTAGCTTTAGAATTTTAAACTTCAATAAACTTTTACTTAAAGAAAATTTAAAAAAAGAGTCTGCCGAATAGTGGAATTAATAGTGGAATATGTTGATGCCGATTCGTCAAGATGACTGTTTGGAATGTGGAATATGTATCACAGTGCTTGGAATTTATACATTCAAATTTCCCGATTTTCATAAAAATTTGATTCAAATATGGCTCAACCGACTTTTTTTTTTTTTTTTTTTTTTTTTTTTTTTTGACATGGATATGTCTTTGCTCTGGGGGGTCAACCAAAAATTTCCGTGACGCAAAATTTGTGTCACAATTTCAGTGTTTTTCACGTACAACCAAGCCGTCCAAGCCGTTGCTACGTACTACCAATTTCCCCCTCCTTACGTACCTACCTGGCTACATTCCTAAACTAAGTTGATTGGACTATAAACAATTTTAATAAGCCGGTTACAATATTCTTAACGTAAAGCAATAGCATCATTTACTCCACTCCGTAGGAAACATTTTCATCCTCTTGACAACAGTCGACTGTTAACAACAACTCATTGTAGTGGCTTCTCTCCACAGTTATTTTCAACATTTCTATAAGTAAACCGTTGTTTTGTTGGAATTAGTCGGGATGCGGCACAGGGATTTGTTTAAAGTTAAAGGATTTGTTTACAACTCTCGAGGACAACCGTTATGAAATCCCCAATCAAAGACATATCCATGTAACATGGTATCTGCTTGTAAAGCAGATAGTGGAACTCGTTTACGAGTTTTTTCCGAGGGCGAATCACTTACTTCTGGCAAAAGGGTGGTGGAAGTGGGGGGGTCAGCAATTTTATGTTTCTTGGTCAATTACAAAGTTCCGGTTTTTTTATTAATACACCAAAACATTTACTAGTAATCATAGACTGTGGTTAAATTGAAACCAAGAAATCGATCAAATTTCAGTTGGATCACATTTATCAAGTATAGCTTCCTCACACATTGTAACATGGACGTAAAGAATTAGTTGAAGAAAAAAGTAGGATTCGAAATCATTAATATGTGAGCGTTGTAAGAAATTAATGTTTGCGCATGCGCACAGACTACTATGAATCTCAAGGCAATGAAATTTATAGGGGACCGTCTAAGAGCTAACCCGCACCATCGCTGAAAATTTCATCGGAATCGGACTGAAACTTGGTATAGTTTTGGGCGTGACTAGAATTTACTACAGACAGACAGACACGGAACCAAAATTGATCAGTAAGCTCTGAAACACAAGAAGCAAGTGGAAATTTCGATTTTAGAGTGCGAAAGTTTTTTCGACTTGAATCACGAACACAAAGCTTCCCTACCTTCGGTAGTGAAGAAGCAAAAAATAAAAAATAACAAAAAGAGAGTAACATAAGTTTCTAGATTTTTGATTAAAATATTTTGGTATTTTGTCTCAAGATGTCCCATAAGTTTTATTGCAGTTGGTTGAGTAATAACTATTGCGCATGTGCAAAACTAAAAATGGTTGGCACAAGTACGACTCCCAGACAGACGAACCGAATTTGATGAACTCTGAGGGGATTGTGCGGGTTAGCTGCAAGAAGGTTCCCTAGAAATGAAATTATCGTCATATCAACAGTTGTGAGTGCGTACGTGCTTTTATAACGTCGATTTCTCATGATCTTTCAGCCCCATTTCGTTTTGTTCAAACAAAAGGGAGTAGGGGGGGGGTTGTATACAAGCTTGCAATTGGTTTTGACATTTTATGTCTTTGCTTTGGCACACAAACAAAAAAATCGTTTCTCATCCCACAAAATTCGTTGACCATTCGTTCGAAAGCTCTCGATTTATCCAAACGTATTATGTTAACTACTACGTGGCCAACAAGCTGAGTTATGAACATGGTTATATGAATAATTGTTTACACACAGGTGATCATTCTCAATAATTGATATTGTGAACATGATTGCAACCGCTTGTTAATTTCTGATGATTTCATTGAGTTGGTGTTTCGATGATTTGATTCATAGCAGGTGATCCGACTATTACGAGAACGGTTTGATTTGTGAAGCGGTGGTTAAATAATTTTAACAGGTAATTTCTATACTTTACACTCTAGGAAGCTGTAATTTCGCCTCTTTAGGACATTTACTTGGCGATGCCCAGGGTCCGGATCAGTTGAGTGGCTCTTAGAGCTTGCATACGATTCTGCAACACATATGAGTCTGCAACTAAAGACATAAAATGTCCCAATGTGTTGCAGACTCGTATGCAAGCGTTTCTGATTTAAAGTAAATTTTTTTTATTTATTTTTTTCTTAAGCCGCACCTCAACCATGTGATGACCACTGTTTAGCCCCCAAAGTGGATTTTTAAAAAAATCCCAAAAAGAATACAACTAAGACTAGATGTAAAATAGGCTAATAACTAAATACATGCTACTATATACAATCAGCAAAGAGAAATAAAATTACGACTAGATGTATATAAATATATCACAGATCAGATATCACAGTTCGTAGTAGAGCTCAGTGGCTCTCAGGTACAACAACAGGGATCGGACCTTGTCTGGTCCGGTTAAAACAACCCACTGAGGGAGCTGATGCTGGAATAAAGAGGCAGTCCTCAAGAGCGGATGAATAGATCACCCCCACACCTTCCGCACACAACTTCTCGAGCTCCTGCGGTAAGCAGGTGTGTGTGAGTAAGACTGCAGTTGGTTGTTACAAACGAAAATCCGAAACTAATCGAGCGATTTTTATTAAATGGTCAGGGATTGTTCTATCACCTTAGATAGTGAATTATGTATCTGGTAGTGTATAAGGATGCGCAATCATGAATTATAGTCCTATTTTAAAATTAACATGTATACTCTTTAGATACAACAATATTTCCCATTCAATAATTTTGTCCTGTAGTATGTTCTTCAGCTAATTCTATACGTCAAATACAATAAGTACAATAAGTAGAGATGCTATACTGCCCACCCCACGTTTTTTCTTTAGAGTGGGAATTGACGCAATAAAGATTTTGACGTCAACTGCTTTGATGTTTTGTATTCACAAGCGATACAACTGGACCTACGAGTATATAATGTCATCGTCAGTCCTATAAAAATAAACTAAATTGTGGTCTAAATAATTATAGTGCAAGTATATATGTATAGACATAGATATTAATCATAACATATGACGAAACAATTTTAAGAATTGACTAAATAAATGAATGATTAAATAAATTTGAGACTGCACTAATCTATAATGGAGGGGTGGGGAGGGGGGAGGGTGACATGTATTGAGGACTTGGAAAATATGTAGGTTTGAATACACCAAAATAGGAAGATCGAGAGTGGAAAACGTGTTAATCAACTGTCGTTGGTACTCACCAGAACGTTGAAGTGTCGGCTTCAACAGTGAAAAATGAGATTGGAGGGATGAGCAAAATGAGAGTGGAGGGATCTACAGGTGAAAATCCATACTAAAAGAAGTGGAGGGATCTACAGGTGAAAATCCATACTAAAAGAATTATTACGGAAGGGAGGGCTGGCGTAAATGGCTCCGTATGGTGAGGGGTAATTTCATAAATTTTTCAATACCTCAAGAATCGGAGAACGGAATATTTTCCCGCGTTCATTCAAGCAAGCCACTGGGTTTTCGGTGAACGATTTCAAAATTTCCAAATTTGTCCACCCATCAAGGAGTCGGCCTTTTGGCATGATATGGAGTAATTTGACATCTTAAGCATTAGACACTCAATTCCGAGAGATACGATAAAACTCATTTATTACAGTATGCCACAGCTGTGCTTCAATATGAAATAATAGCATGGGGGGGGGGGGGGGACATACTCCTCACATATAAATAAATTACACGTACGCCAGAGAATCATTATGAAAATAATGTTGTCATTACCACCTAGGACGTCATCTATAAATGTATCCTTTCTTCCCTGTGAAGGAGCGTCAGTTTAATACCGGTTTCGGTCAGTAGTCACAGACCTTCTTCAGCTACAAAACCCAGAAAGCTCTGAGCACCCTAGGATGTAAAATATAACAGGCATAAGCATCAACAAAAGAAAACAACTATATGTTAATACTGTTTACCATAAGGCAACTATATATTACAAATTTACTTTTGCAATTCCATAAGTATCTACAAATAATAAATTCACAGCGTAATCCAGCAAATACCACAAGATATGAAGTCGCAGGGAATGTAATTGCACCAAGACCAATATTAACGCTGTCAACACACAGTCCAAAATGTGTACATTTACAGTGTGTATCATCATTCACAGAGCTCTAGATAGTCATATGAAAAGATCTCAAAATTATACTAGACCAAACTACAAAAAGCAAATTTTAACATTGCGAAACAATGCTAAACAGCATTTATGTATATTATTATAAAAAATAATTATACAGTAGAAAGTTTTTCTACTTACAGAAGAGAGGGACAACAAATACCATTGTAGTTATAATATTTAAGCTAAGTGCAGATTATGTAGACGCATATACGATGTTATGTCAACGCGCTATGTTTGAAATTATGGGAAAATCGCCTAGACCTTAACCAACAGCACGGGTCAAGCCTAACGTTGGAAAAGTAAGCTAGGCGAGTAGCCTAATTCTACTTTTGTACTATCATCAAATGTATGTGTCTCTATT